>PVJC01016695.1:0-33363 GCA_004026665.1 Murina feae | reverse complement strand
ATAATATTCTTCATTTCAGTCAGTGTATGATTCATTTCTAGTTGGTCCTTTATCATATCCTTGAGGGTCTCATTAAATTTATCGGCAGTCTCTAGCATTTTCTTGAAAAACCTAATAACCGTGGTTTTGAACTCTATATCCTGTCATTTTCTTTCCTCCATCTCTGTCATTTGTGACCTGTTTTGTCTCCTCATTTTGGCTGCTTCCCTTTCTGATTTAGGCGATCACTGCGAGGGATTAACCTCTAAGCCACTTGGTTACGAGAGTCAGCTGTGTCTACAGTGGGAGAACTTCTGTGCTGGAGACACCCTTATGGGGCAAGAGTTGTTTCAGCGGAGCTTTTATGCTCACTGCATCTGCCCCGAGTGTGTTCCTTGTGGATCTATTTTGTTTAGATTAGTCCCTCTTTGGCCACTGGGTGAGGCTGGCTCCTGTATCTTTAAGGAGGTATTGCTGCAGAAGCCTCTGACGCACTTGGGAGGGGCGGGGCCTCGGGGAGTTCGCCGGGCGGGGCGGAGCAAATAGCTATGGTGCTTCTCAGCCCTGCGCTGAGAGACACCAGGTCTCTGTGTCCCATGGTAATTGCTGCAAGCAACGCTGAGAGAAATCCGCTTTGAATTTCCTCCTGGTGCCAGTCAGTCCCCCTTCTCTGGGTGTCTGTGGGACCTCAGAAACTCACCTGGAACTGGAGTTCAGAGCTGCTCGGGACTTGTGGCTCTCTTCGTTTTGGAAAAGAACCGCGTCCTCCGGCGCCAGCCCTCTCCCCGAGCCCCGTGCGCGCGCCTCCGTACCTCTGTACTTTGCTTCCGCTGCTCCTCTGAGTCTCAGACTCTTCTCTAGTTGTAGGATTTTCACTCAGCCAGCCGTCCTGTGGGTACGAGTGGTGTCCGTGTGTTCTTTTCGTGGTTTTTCTGAAATAGTTGTTCACAGCTGCATATATGGTGTCTACCCTATGCCGCCATCTTGTTTCTCCCCCTATCCTAACTTCTAATTGGAGACCCAATCTGCAGACTGCTAAAGAGGCAAAACACAACAAAACAAGAAGCCAGACCTTCCCAAGGTGCCTCCCCATGACATGGTACCAGGGTGTGAGGCTTTGTAGAAGGCCAAGGCCTTGAGGGGTTGCGGGGAGTGGCCCTGGTCTCTGGTCCTCTGTCCACTCAGGTTCCTGCTGGCACAGCACATTCTTCTCTACAAGGTCCTCGGCGCAGCAGCTCTCTGTTGCTTGGTTACTTCTCTTGCTGAACAAAGCCTTTTGCAGTCCTGCCTATGGCCCCCTCGCCCCCACCACCAATCCTTTGTAGGTCTTTGTTGCCTCCCTGGGGACAGCCCTGGGAAACCCTTTCTGCTCTGATAACCCAGAAGCCCTTTATTCCTCCCTGCCCCCAGCCCCCAGGAGCCTCTTTCCAATGAAGAAGCTAAACCACTCCAGAGAGGAGACTTGCCGATGCTGACATTTGGGGGACTCCATGGAAAAAACCTGTTTCTCTAAAAGTCCTGCTCATGAGCTGGCTGGTTTGGCTCCATGGATAGAGCGTCAGCCTGCAGACTGAAGGGTCCCAAGTTCGATTCTGGTCAGGGGCACATGCCTGGATTGTTTGTAAGCTCCATCCCCAGTAGGGGGCGTGTAGGAGGCAACTGATTGATGATTCTCATCATTGATGTTTCTACCTCTCTCTTCCTTCCCACTCCTCTCTGAAATCAATAAAAAATATATTAAAAAATAAAAGCCCTGCTCATACACAGGAAGCTTCCAGTCCTGTTTTTGGTGATTTGCTCTTAAGTATGAGTGAACGACCAAGGATCACCAGCCCTTAGAGCAAAGCCTCAAACACAAAAGAAAAAGATCAAAACAAATAATAAAAACAGACACAATGCTGGGAACAGAGTAAAAGTAAAGAACAGCCTCAACAAGTAAACAACAACCAAAAAGCATCATTAATATTCTCAGAGAAGTGGGAGAGAATATTGCATCCGTGAAACCAAAAACAAAATTTTATTTTCTAAAGAGTAATTAAAAAAAAGGACAGGCTCTGTAAATGAAAAATGTGAGAGCAAAAACAAAAACACCAATAGAAGTGTTCAAAGACAACGTTGAAGGACTCTCCCCAAAGTGGGGAAAGGTAAGAAGAGACAGGGCCCCCAAAGTGAAGCATCGGTCTCAAAATTGACAAGGGCTACCAAGCGCTCTCATCTATACTAATAAAAAAGTAATATGCTAATTAGACTGAACATCTTCCAGACGACCTTCCGGACGTCCTTCCAGACAAAGCCATGGTGGCAGGGCTGAGGCAGAGGCAGTTACAGGTTATCAGGCAGGCAGAGAACAGTTAGGGGATCAGGCCAGCAGGCAGATGAGCAGTTAGGAGCCAGCATCCCTGAGGGTTCCCCAATTGGAGAGGGTGCAGACCAGACTGAGGGACCCCCCTAGTCTAGTTATAAGCTCATGTCATTGCAAATGCAAAAGCTGGAACACAAAGGAAATCCTAAAAGTTTAGAGACCAGGGTGAGGGGGAATGGGGAACAGGCCACAAACGAACAGGAATCAGAATGACAGCCATCTTCTCCATGGCAATATTGAAAATCAAAGACAATAGTAACGCGTAAGTGAAAACTATTTCAACCTGGCATTTTAAACCAACCAAATCAAGAGTGAGCAGGGAATGAGATGTTCTGATTGATCTTCCATGTGCCCTTTCATAGAACGCTACCACTGGCGAACAGGCTCTGCTGTAATCAGAACAGGAAAGAGAATGAGTTGGGAGACAGGAATTAGGAGACAAGAAAAGGGTGGAAGAAATTCTCAGGGAGGTAGGCAGAGGAAAGGGTTACAAGAGCTAGACAGCAGACTGAGAGACCAATGGATTCCTCATCAGGGGGTCAGAGGACTCCAGGAGGGACATTTGGGGTCAGGGGCCTGGGCCTAGAGATAAGGGGACTATCTCCCAGGCTTGCCAATGTGGAGATGTTTTTGAGCAGTGCTTTACAGAGAGCTGTGGGAACATGTGGGAGGACTTAGGTGTTGAAAGAAAACTAAACAAGTGAAAATTAGAGGCAATTATTAACGCCAGGAAAAACAAAAATAAATTATGCAAGAATGCATATGTCATTAACACACATTCACTGGCTTCATAGTAAACAATATTTGTGCAATCATGATCACAAAAGCAATTGTTACCCAAGAAATGAGGGAGGACTAGAAGAGCGGAAATTACATGAGTTTAAATTCTCCTTAGCATAATAGGGAGTCTATAACGAATGTCTAGAATTGAACTGAGAGCAAGCAGCACACTGTGAGTTAGAAATACAGGGCAAATACCAGGTGAATAACTTAACGTTGAGTTGCCAGTGGTTTTGTCCATGGAAAAGGAGGTGGTGGTGGTGGGGAGGGGGAATGAGAAATAGCTAATTTTTATTGTTGGTTTTTTTCTACCTATATAACTTGGACTAATTTCCCGTCGATCATTGTATTTAAAATAAAAGTGTATTAAGCAAATATCAAACACAAACCCCACTGGTCATGTATGGGAAACATGAAAGGTACAGGAAAGCGTATGGATGCTCCCTATGCACATGTGAGAGAAGCCAGCGCTACCTAACAGTGGAGGGCCAAGAAACTCCCGACGTCTCCACATTTAGCGCAGGCTGTGTGCAGTCTAGCGGTGGCTCACTTGAAAACCCCGAGAAGCAAGGAGACACTTGCCGAACCCTCCTGGAGGGGTGGTAGGTGTGCTGCTTGGGAGCCCCAACCTGAGCACCACTCCCTGGGTTTGAGTCCTAGCTCTGCCACCTGTTAGCTGTGTCATCTTGTACAAGTTACTTACCGTCCTCTGTGGTCTCCATTTTTCCTTCCTCTTAGGGTAACTTCATGGATTCAATGAGTTGATGTGTAAAGGGGTCAGAACAATTTTTGGTACATGCGTGCTTCTATTCTTCCAGCAGGATCTTCTGAGTGCCGGCACTGGATAAGCCTTGAGGGAGACAAAGAACTCAAGCGTGTCCCTACCCTCCAGGGGGTTTAAGGAGGGGCTTGAAGCCTCGCCCATAAACAAGCATCTTACCAACAATAGGGTCCAGGTGCTGGGATGCCAGGGATGTGGAACTGGGGGACTAGTGTCCTAGAGGAAGTGGCTGTCCATATGTGCTCAGTGGGAGTGCTGGATGGAGGCCCCAGCACCCCCTTTTTTAGGAATTTCTCTTCCCCTCCTGCCTCCATGCAGATGCAGCAGAAGCTGCTGTGCCCTGATCAAGTGACCTCGACCTGAGAGCACCTCTAAATCAAGCTGGGACACTCAGTTTTCTACTTGGGGAATCCAGGGCCCAAAACTGACAGATGGAGAGGTCTCCCTCTCGATGTCTTTGCCTTAGGTCTCACATGTAAACATGAGAGCTACTGGTCATTCTTTTGCCACAGGAATTAGGAAAGAGAAAAAACAGTCTGCAGGAAGAGAAAAAGGTAGGACAGGTGCACAGAGAGGGGAGGAGAGACGAGGCTGCTAGGTCCCCAGGGGCTCTGCTCACTAGTGTTGTTTCCATCTATGGGATGTCCCAGTAATCTGGCCAAACCCCGCTTCTATTCATGCTGGTTTGAGTTGAACTTATGGTGCAAACCAAAATTTCTTTAGAAATAGAGGGGGCCTTCCCCATTCCTTGCTCCAGGACCGACAGCAGAAAAAAAAGATCTGCTCAGATTCCTGGCTTGGTGAGACATTTGGTAAGTCTACAGCTGGAAAAACCCAGAGGAGTCCCCAGGGTTGCACTGAGATGTGATCTGGCTCTGGTCCAGGACAGAGCAGCCCTGGCTTCCTGGGATGGACTTGGACTTGGGTGGAATAAGGACAGACAGAAAAGGCTGGGGGAGAAGGGGAGAGGCAGGGCATCTGTGCCTGGGGCTCATTCCAGCTTGAAGTGCAGGGACTGAGGTGGAGGATGTGAGAGGGAAAGGTGGAGAGGATCGATAGCGTAGCAACAGGAAGATGACAAAGGAGTGGCAACAGCCACCAAAGCAAAAGTAAGCTGGAGGAGGAGATGGCCAAGCAAGATGCTGGCAGGCTAGTAAGTGGTTGCCTTCACCATTCATAGACTATGACCTTTTCCTGCTGTTGTATGCTGGGCAGCAAAATTCGGGGACGAGGGAATGAAAAATGAGCTTTCAGGGACCCTGCTGTGGAGATGGGTCAAGAAATTATGGGGTGTTTCCACTGTGTTCCCCCAAGTAGGTTTGGCTGAGGAATCAACAATCAGAAGGCTGAAACACCATTTAAAGTCACAGTTAAAGTACTCCAGAGGCAAAGATCAGAGACTCCAGCTTGATAGGAAATCTGGGAAGGCTGCATGTAGAAAATGGACCTTGAAGGATGAAAAACATATAGATATTTAAAGGCCAAGCTTTGCAATATCAGTAATCAGATAATACTCCTCTTTGTTGCCTCCAGAGTCTACCACAGCATGTTGCAGAAAGACCAAAAAACTAAGCGACGCTTTGAAGAGGTGGAGAAATCACAGTTTTAATAACACGTGGGACTCTGGGGTGTCCTAAATCCCAAATCCAGAGTGCCAGTAACACCCAAGAACCTTGCTTTATAACTGCCCCTTGAGTTTATTGATTTGCAAATATACTCCCTCCCCCCAGGTGCGCTTAGGTTTGGGCTCAGAACAAAGCCCCCTGCCCTACCGCAGGACAGGGCTTTGTTTGGTTTAATGGCCTAACATTCCTTGCAAAATCAGTCTTCCTCCTCAAGCAGATGCTCCAAGATTGAATTGGATTCCAGGCAAAAGGAACAGCATAAATGAAGGCAAGAGATGAGACAGAGTAGGGGGTACGTATATAGGGGCCATAAGTAGTGATCCTATTTACTGGTAATAGGAGGCACAAAAATGATCAGCAGAAGATATGCTGGAAAAGAAAGCTGAGGCCAGAGCTGTGACTTAGGAGTGGCTGCTGAGCTTCCTGAGGTCAAGCATGGATCCTATTCTGCCTAGTCATGAGCTCAAGGCCTACGCACTGTTAGGTATACAGAAAGGAAGTGGATTAAAGAATATAGAAAGTGTCCCATTAAGAGAAAGTTCACCATTAAATGTCTCTTGGTCCATTTGATTTAGACTCAGAGCCCAGAAATTATGTTGCCCTCAACTTGTAGAACGAAGCCCATTGATGCAGTAAATGTATTGCCATGTGGACCTGTGTCTGAATCCCAATGGTTGTTGGGGGAAATAGGTATTTCTGATTTCTTGTGTTTTCATGTGAAGGGACAGCATAAAGTTACACGTGTGGCCTCTCTCCCCATAAATACTTCACAGAAGTGAAATCATACGGAATGCAGTGCTTTGCGCCCGGCTTCTGCAACTCAGCAGGTTTTTGAAATTCATCCACGTTGTTACGATTGTCAGGAGTGCGTTCCATCTCATTTCTAAGTGGCGTTCTCCGTGGTACGAATTCCCCATGATTTGCTTACTCATTGTCCTACTTACTTGGACTTTCTTAAGGTTTGTGCCCATGGTGAATACAGCTGTTCCGAACATCTCTGTACACGTCCTCGTACGGACATGTTTTCAGACCCGTGAGTGGAATAGCTGGACCGCAGGGCAGATATACTTTCAGCTTTATATGAAACTGTCAACATGCTATCCAAAGTGCTTTGGGCCATTTTGCATCCCCATCAGCACCGTAGAAGAATCCCAGTTCCTCCCCGTCCTTGCCAACCCTGGCTGGAATCAGGACCTTCATTTACATCCTAGTAAGAACCAGTGAACCTCACTGTGAGTTCTGGTGTAATTTTCCCACATGTTCCCTAGTCCCTGCAAGAGTGTCTTAGAGTTCCCCACAGGCGTCCGTTAGTACTCCTTTGGGTTGTCATTTGTACTTCGCAAGTGCGGCCGCTCGTGGTCGGGAGTCATCTGATGCTGCACTAACAGCAATGTGGGTTTGCGTGTGTATAGAGGGTGGTAACTGCAGCCCACAGAGAGCCCCCTCCCTGGCAAAGAGAAATACTAATATTCACTTGTGAGAGAGAAGAGGCCTCAGAGGCCGCAAGCGAAGGATTACATCACCATTGACATCTGTGGGTGATCTAGTAGCTGTACCTGTGGGAGCTCCTTACATGTCCCGCGTGGTTCAGGGTTCCTGTTCAGGGTTCGAGTTCTGGAGGAGGCCGCACACAAAATGGAGAGAGAGAGACTAGAAGAAAATCAATTTGGAATAATGGGGACCAGGCGGGGCATCTTTCCACTAGTGGGTAAGATTGACCACTACTCTGGTCTTGCTCGAAGCCTTTATTAAGGCAATGGGGAAAACAACCATATCCTTATCCTAAGGGCAGGAAATTCCAACAGCAAAGAGGTAAGAAGAATTTACATACAGTAACAGAGGTGGAGGGCTGCTTTAACTATCAATGTCTCCATCTAAAGGATGGGTGAATGGCTCCCCCACTATTCAGGGCAATTAAGGTCCACCAGCCTTCAGGCACATTTCTCTGTTAGTGACAATGACCGGCCTCCAGCATGTAACCTCATGGCTTCAGTGCTGTGGGTAAAAATAATTTGGAGTCAGAGTGAGGAGGAAAACTGGTTTTGCAAGGAATGTTAGGCCATTAAACCAAACAAAACCCTGTCCTGTGGTGGGGTAGGGGGCTTTGTTTTGAGCCCTGAACCTGGGCACACCTGGGGGAAGGGTAGATGAAAAGAATTCTCCCTTCAGGGCCTTGGGGGGAGGGAGTATATTTGCAAATCAATGAACTTGAGGGGCAGTTATAAAGCAAGGTTCTTCTGTGTTACCTGCGCTCTGGATTTGGGATTTAGAACAGACCCCAGAGACCGCGTTATTAAAACTGTGATTTCTCCACCTCTTCAAAGCGTCGTTTAGTTTTTTGGTCTTTCTGCAACAAGAGAAGGGATATAAGAAAAAGTTTTATACCTAAAATAAGAAAAAAGCACTTGGGTACCCGTGGAAGTGTTGAGGACACAACACTGTTCCAGTGCTGGCACCACTATGCACAAAGCAAGCTGCTGGCAAATGATTTGATTATTTCCCTAATGACGGATGGGGTTGACCAGTTTTTTTTATTTGATCCATTGCCCATTCAAGTACATTCTCTTGTGAAGGGTCTGTGTAACTCTTTTGACCAATTTTTAAAATTGTTTTGTTGTTTGTTTGCCGTTTTTAAAATATTTTTTATTGATTTCAGAGAGGAGGAAAAGGGAGAGATAGAAACATTAATGATGAGAGAGGACCATTGATTGGCTGTCTCCTGCGATCCCTTCTTCCTCCCCCCTTACCCCCACCCCCACCCCCCAAGACCAAGCCTGCAACCCAGGCATGTGCCCTGGGCCAGGAATTGAACCATGGCCTCCTGGTTCATAAGATGACACTCAACCACTGAGCCACATCTGCCAGGCTAAATTGTTGTGTGTTTTTCTGGATGCACATTTATTGTCAGATATCTGTACTACACATGTCTTCTCCCAGCTTTCTCATTTACTTCAACAATGTCATTTTGATGAGCAGAAGTTGTAAATTTTGACATAGTCTAATTTATTCTTTTCCTTGGATGCTTAGTGCTTTTTGTGTCCTAAGAAATCTTTGCCTGTCTCCAAGCCATGAAAGTCTTCTGTTTTCTTCTAGAAGCCTTATGGGAATTAACTGCTTTTGGAACTGGCCTCTGAGAACCCTTGAAGGGCCTCGAGGAGAAACGGTGAGGCCTCGCCAACATGACCGCTGACCTTCCACCTCCTTTACCTCCTTCCTCTATCTCTGCCGCAATCAAAGCAGCCTCCTCATGTTGTGTAATGGGGTTTCAACTACAATTTCTTTAACAAAAAAGTGCACATTTTTTTTAGCCCCTGAACTATAAATGCCTCATATACAGGAACTATACACATGGATTCTTCTTTGTATCCTCAGTTCTGCAGTATCTGAACACTTAAAAATTGTTCATTGAAATCAATCAAAACAAATTTGGACAGGGAAGAGGGGCTCTGTCCGATGCCAAATCTTACGTAAGATGGGTTCCTGGGCTTCGAATCTGGGCCAGGCTCCGAGGAAGGGAGAAGAGCTCCCAGTGGCGAGATCAGAGGCCTCTGCCCATAGGAAGCAGCAAGAAAAGCACCGCCTTACACTTATGTAACCCTTTGCTATTTATAAAACACTTTCATATCCCTTATCGCCCTCCCCAAAAGTGCCCCTAGATGCAAAAAGGCCTTTCTACTCACAAAGACAAGCAAATAGCCCAGAGTTTCAAAGTCGTGGGAGGGTGGGGAGTTGGGAGGTGACCACCTCTCCAAATAGACTGAATTCTGCCCCTGTGGCGTGAGGAGAAGGCAACCCAAAGGGTCCTTTTAAGCCCTTCCTCCCCACAGATTCCAACGGGATATTCTAAATCTCACCAAGCTTTATCCCTTTAGGACTTTATCCCAGCTGAATGCCAATGATGCTGGGATGACAGGCCCCTCTTAGGCACCCTCCGGTTTCCACATGAGGTCGGTAACGACGGGAGGTATTCCCAACCGGGAAGCTGGGGGCTCCAGGGCCTCCCTCCCATCTCATAATGGGGCTCTAGTCGTGATCTGCAGACACCACCCCCGCCTCTGAGTTAGACAGGCAAGTGTGACCTCAGACGCAGGATGCCCGCACTTCCTGTCTGTGGCAGCCACCCCCACCCCGACACTTTCACTGTTTATCTCAGGGTAACCCTCACCTGATCTAAGAAACCGTCTTGGATCAACTGCACACCTAGAAAATGAACATTTGGAGACTGGTCACGGTTGGATACCACGAAGATAGACTTAGTTTTTAAGTATACAAAAGCACTTAGCATCATGCCAGCCCCTGTGAGTGTGCAGTGTATCCCTGCTTTGAAAATAAGTAACAGGAGTTTACCCAGGCTTCTAGTCTATCCCACAGAGCTAGGCCTAATTATGTGCTGAGCTGGGTTAAGTCGCTGTTTTTGAGGGTAAAAGAAGGTAACCCTCTCAGGCCAAGCGTGACAATCTTTGAAAGGCCCGTGGGTTATGCAACCACCAGCATCCCCACATCTTCCAGCTTCCATCGCCATTCCGCAGGGCTCTCCCCAGTGACTTTCCGGGGTTTGCTTTTTCCTCCCAGGGCTGCACTGGTGGCTTCCTCCTGGGGTTCTATCCGGCCCAAAAGTTATGAAAAGAGGGGGCAGCACCTGGGACCTTTGGCATCTTTCCCAGGCATCCAGCTCCCAGGGACATGAGGCTCAGGAAGGATGAGAATCGGGGCACCGCTCCCCACCCCGTGACAAACGCTCCCCCGACCCCATCTAGCCCACCAATCTATCAGTGTTGAATCTCAAAGGGACACTTTCTAGTCAAATCTGGATAAAGCCATTGTCAATCTAGCTGGTGAGTGTATCAACCCTCAGCAGGAAATTCAAAGGCTGGAGAAGGTATGGGGTTCGGATTCAGCAGTGTTCGAATGTCCACTTTGTTTGAGGCAGGCATTGTAGTGTGTGTGTGTGTGTGTTTGTGTGTGTGTCTAACTTACATTCCAAGATGGATCCTACAGATGAGGAAAGCAGGGCTCAGTGAGGCTGAGTAACCTGCCCACCTACAGCCCAGGAATGGGAAGGTCAGGATTATTCTACCCTGCCTGTCACAGCTTTAAATCCAAGCCCAGGGTACTTGCTTTTTAAATATATTTTTTTACTGATTTCAGGGAGGAAGGGAGAGGGAGAGAGAGAGATAGAAACATCAATGATGAGAGAATCATTGATGGGCTGCCTCCTGCATTCCCCCTACTGGGGATCGGACCCACAACCCAGGCATGTGCCCTTGACTGGAATCGAACCCGGGACCCTTCAGTCCACAGGCTGTTGCTCTATGCACTGAGACATACTGGCTAGGGCCCAGGGTACTTTCTATTATCCTGCAGATGCCATTCCAGGTGTAATCCCAGGCCATGTCCTCCAGCATCCTCCTAAAATATTCCAGGTCCCAGCAGTCTCCCTCCACTCTGAGTATGACAGTGGGGCCAGGTGTCCATTTCACCTGGAATCTGCCCAGGCTCAGAGTCCTGTCTTATCCTCTTCATCTACAGATAGAACGCAGGGGAGAAAAGAGAGCAACCGCTTACTGGGCGCACTTCATGGTCTCAGGGCCTTCTCATATTTACTGTCCCCGTGGCTCTGTGACACAGGAGAGATAAGCTTTATTTGCTCTAGGGAGGGAGAGGACAGTGGAGGGAGAGAGGGAGGGAGTGAAAGGAAATCAGTGAAGGATTTAGAATTCAGCCCTCCAGAATCAACGGCTAAGAATCCTGACTTACGGGGAACAAGATAAGGTCCGTGGGTGGCTGGGAGAGCAGAGACATTAACCTTATTTCTTGAGTACGTGCTGGGAGCCAGCTTGTGCATTAGGAGGCTGTGACGAACATTATCTCATTTAATGCAATCTTGCCATCTCTGTGTTCATATTTTTTAATGGATCTCAGTGCACAAAATTGAATTAATCTTTATAATCCTTGTTTCATTTCATACGTACGATCCTTTTTGGTCCATGCTTGAGTCTTACTTATTTATTTATTTTTCAATCATGTTTCTAGTGGAATGATGAACCTAAATTCAACCCAAGAACTAGAATACTAATAGTAACTTCCATCTACTCATATGCTCCTTCCTACCTCCCCTCACCCAGGGCAACCGCATCCCCTATCATTTCCTTGCTCTTTTTTAGTTTTATTACATACTAGGGGCCCGGTGCACAAAAATTTGAGCACTTGGGGGATGTCCCTCAGCCTGGTCTGTGCACTCTTGCAGTCTGGTACTCCTCAGGGGATGTCCACCTGCTGGCATGCCTGGCCAGCCTGGTAAGGGGCTGATGGCTGTTTGCAGGCTGGCCAAGCCCACCCCCCCAGTGGGGACCCTCACTCCATGGGGGTGTGGCCAGCCTGGTGAGGGGCTGAGGACTGTTTTCAGATTGCCCATAGCTTCCATTGACCCAAGGTCCCAGTGAGGCTGGCTGGAGTCAGGTTTCTGGGGTTTATTTATCTTCTATAATTGAAACTTTGTTACCTTGAGTGGAGGCCTAGGCAGGCAACAGAAACCTTCTGTTTGCTTCAGCTCCGTGGCTTCTAATTGAACATTGTTGCTTGAGCAGAGGCCCACCGACCTAGTCAGGCAGTTGCAATGGAAGCCTCCTGTTTACTCTAGCTCCATGGCTGCCAGCCTCCATCTTGGCTGGGTTAATTTGCATACGACCGCTCTGATTGGCTGGGAGGCGTGGCTTGGCTGGTGGGTGTGGCTTAGGTGTCTTGGAGTGGCGGTCAACTTGCATATTACTCTTTTATTAGATTAGATAGATAGAAATCTCAAATTATATTATTTATTTTGGCTATACTTTAAATTTTTAAAAAAGAACTTGGCTTCTTTATTTTATTTTATTTTAGCTCAGCATTATTTTGCTAAGATTCACCCATATGTTTACTATAATGTCACTATAGCCCATTCATTTTCACAGCTGTTCACTATTCCATTGTGTGAACTGGCCACAATTTATCCATTCTTCTCCTGAGGGCCTTTTGTGTGGTGTTCAGTCTACCAGTGCTACTAAGAGCACTCTTGCATGTGAGTACAAATGCTGGGCCTATTTTACAGACGAGAAAACTGAGGCTCAGAGCAGTTAAGGAAACTATTCAAGGTCATACAGCTAGTAAAATAACCACATCCACGATTTCAACCCAGACTACCATGTGGAACAGAAGGTGAGCGAAAAGTGGGGGATGGGAGTAGTGAGGAGTCCTCAGAGTAACGAGGAAAAATGATATTTTAACATTTTATCTCGAGACCAGAACTTCCATCTGCTGAATGTGCTGAGCAGTTTCTGTATCTGCTCTCATGCCCTTTGGCCTATGCTGGGAGGCTCCAGAAGTTGGGAGAAACTCAGGCCCTGGTTCTTGAAGCAGCCACTTGGCCCTGCAATTCCCAGAACTGACTTCTTTGTTGCGGAAGTGGCAAACCTTTGTAGGCTCCAGGAGCAGCTTGTTCCCAGGGGCACCCCTTCCCCCCACCAGCTGAGATGCTCCCAGACTCTACCCCTGCTGGGCTCCACCATCCCTCCCCCGCACCCTGCCAGAGCCTCCCCTTTTGTTCCTGGTCCCACCTGCCCCACCCCACCCCCACCCCAGGCACACACACTCCTGGGTGAGGCCACCCACAGAGCCATTTAATCATCCTCTGTGCAAGGCCAGCCACAGGCGCAGGCTCCAGGAAGGGAAAACAAGACGTGCAGCTGCGCTGTGATGTCAGTGACGGGCAGATGGGCATTCAAATAAAAATTAGAATTACCAGGCAAATATGCCCTTAGCAGACCAGCTGTTCACTGGCCTCTGGGCTTGCAGGATTCACAGATCTGTGTGTATTTAAAGAAAGGCAGGGCCTACAAAACCCCGGGGAGGGGGAGGGGGAGGGGCGCGGGGGAGGATGGGTGCAGATTTTGTATCTCTGGACGGAGGCCTCACGCTTGCCAAGGCCACAGACCTGCCTTCCCCAGGCCTTCTTCTAATGGCATTTACTGACCATTTTAAGAGTAATTGGGCTAAAGAGTGTGGGTCCCAACTGGAAAAGACCATCCTGCATATCAGATATTTACATTGCAATTCATAACAGTAGCAACATTACAGTTATGAGGTAGCAACACGAGGAGCTGTTTTAAAGGGCCAGAAGGTTGAGAACCACTGAGCTAGCGGGTTGGGGATGTCATCTCACACAGAAAGGATGACCCAGTATTACCTGGGATCGGCAGGGAGCACTCAGGTGTTCATTGTGTATCGGGGCCCCCCTGGGCGGCAGGAGCTCCTGCCAGGAAGTAGTATCAGGCTTAGGCCCTTTGAGAGCTTATATTCTGGTTAAAAGGAAGAAAAGGAACAACTAGTGAAAAGTTAAGTAAATGGATTCGAGCTCTCATGAAAGAGGGAGTCTAGAGGGCTTCTTTTCTTTGGGAAGGCAAAGGGCAGGCACCGAGGGGGAGGGCCAGGGCCAAGGGCACACATGCTAGAGGCTGCAACCCCATCCTGACATCCACCTGGGGAGACGCACGTGGCCCTTGAGAGCGTCTATAAAATGGGATGAGGAGGCCGGCTCTGCTGGGCTGGGTGAGGCGGAATCAAGCACGGGCATGCAGTGTGTGCTTTGCGGGGGCAGCGGTCTCTGCATGAAGAACTGAGTGGCCCCAATTTCACTGCTCACTCAGCGGTTATAAGATGTGTTCCTCTCTCACCTCTCGTCTGTTTCTTTCCTCTCTTTCTGGGGGGAGTGGGTGTGTACCCGGGGCATTTCTCCTCCAGCTTTAGAGCGCGTATCTTCCTGCTCCTCTCCTCCCACCAGCAGAGACACCCCAAAGGCCGTTGGTTCTGCTCTGGGAGGGGCCTGTGGGGTAGGCTGCTCGGGTCCTAGCGGAAGGGCAAGGGCAACAGGCCAAAGCCCCCGTCTCTGCAGGGGCCTGGCACGGCTCTCCTCTGCCCAGCCTGTCTGGCTCTGAGACAGATGCTGGCTCTGGGACAGGCACCTCCTTTGGGACAGGGGAAGTGGGAGCAGGGGCAGGTGCTCCTGAGATAAAAAGAAGGGACAGCTGCCAGCTGCCGAGGGGGCCCTGTGTATGGGACGCTGGATGGGGTGGGATGGGAACGTGATAGGCGTCTAGGCCACCCTACCCTGTTCAGGGCTCACCTCCAGAAGTTAATGGCTTGGGCGGGAGGCACTGAAGGCCTTTATTCTCAGAGGCCAGGCTCCCCCTCCCCCCCTTCGCTTCTGCTCAAAAGAAGGCTTAACCCAGGCTGGTGAGCAGGTGGCCGACAGCTGCTCCCTCAGCGGGCAAGATTGTCTCCGCGGCTGCAGAGCAGGCCAGATGCCGCCCTCCTGCGTGAGAATGTTCCCTCCTGGCTGAGACAAGTCCCTCCGCAGAGCTGCCACGAAAGGGCCCTTTGCCAGTGGGAGGGGCGAGGGTCCCACAGAGCCCCCCTCTTCTCCTACAAGTCTCTTTCTCTTAGCAACCGCCTGATCCCAGTCCACAAAGGGAACCGATTTGCCCTCCAGCCCTAATTGCCCCATCCTCTCCCTCCAGGAACCAGCCCCTTATCCCTGCGATGCAGGGACGTTTGCCCTGACCCAGCAGGCGACTGTCTCCAGGGAAAATGATTCATAAGCCCTAGAAATCCCCTTCCCAGCTTCCAGCACCCCACTTCCTCGCCACGGCCTGGGACATGCCGCCATTGTAGACCCTTGTGGAGTTGCTGATTAAAAACATACTTGCCTTATTGGTTACCATCGCTCTGACAAAGCATTACTGGAAACCGCTGATTTCTTTTTTAAAACATACGGTTAAAATAATTTTCTTGACTATCCCAGGAAGTCTACACACAGCTATTCTGCAGCAAGGAGGTGGGGTGGGTGGGGAGCTCTCCTTTAATTTAATCCAGCGCTACTCACATACCGTGTGTCTTGATCGACTATGTCCACATCAGTTCTGTTTCTCCAAAGGCTACAAAAGTATAATGCGGACTCTGGGATCTATTACAAAAGGGCATGCTGAAGGCAGCTGATGAGTTGATTTGTTTTGGAAAGACCCTGAGATTTTTTTTTTTTAATTGCCAATTTAAAAGCCAGTTGATTTGTTTGCCTTTGAATGCCTCATGGAAAAGCCTGTGTGACGAGTGAGTGATTCCTGTGACATGGAGCTCACAGGGCACCGTGGAGTGGCCCTGACATCCTGCCCAGAGCACGGCTCCCTCCGGAATGAAGGGCTCCTTGTTTTGTTTGTAGAGGACAGAGGTCCTGGTTTCCTGCAAGCACAGCCTGTGTTCACCTGCCCCATAGACTCCACTGCCAACAGCTCTGTGATTGGCTCTGACCCCCATGACCCCCAGGAAAGGTTAGAGACAGCCCAGGGGTGTCTGCAAACCAGGGCCTGCAGCTCTCGTACTTACTCCACTCTTCTTGGAGCACCTGCACCACTCTTTCCTGCCCCTGGTGATTTGCGAAGGCCATCTCTAATCCTGGTGGCCACACTGCCTGCTCATGTAGGTTTAATGATTCCCCCTTCTGCTAAGAAGAAAACAGAGGCTAGGAGAGGCTCAGTGCCCCCTCCCCCCCCCACCCAGGGCCACACCTGGAGTAAGCAACAGTGTCAGGACTCAGTCTCAGGCTGGTGTGTCCAAATTCTTTGTTCTTTTCCACCATGTGGCTGGGAGGAGAGCCCCCTGCCCCTGTCAGTGCCTGCAAGGCTGGTCTTAGTGCCTGGGGAGATGGGGCTGTTTCTCCCGCCTTGGGAAGGGCTGCTTGGAACCTGCACGAATGGATGCGCGCGTGCCTGCCCGTTGCAGGTGTAGGCAATGGAGCCAAACTTGTCCCTGGTTGAGTGCGAGGGAAGTTGGACTCCCTGGAAAACCTGGTGGGCTGGGAGGAGGATGGCAGAGCTGTGCTGAGAAAAGGCAGAGGACTGATCGCACTGAAACAAAACAAACCCGAATAACTGCCTGATCGTGGCCAGGGAAGAGCTCGGGCAAATAATTGGCTAATCCAATTTCCAGCGGCTTCAGCCCGGGCATTTCTCACCAGGCCTGCAGGAGCCCAGATTTCTGAGCCAGCAAAGGCAGGAATTGACTCCCATTTCACCCCTACTTGCACCTCTGCCTCCCACACATGGCGTATATACACCTGCTGGAACCTTCCCATCCCAGGAGCAGGTTAGCTCCAGCACCCCTCTCCTCCTGCCCGCCCCCTCTCCCCCTGCCCCCTTCTCCAGGCGCTTCCCTTCCCCACCCCGCATTCCCTCCTACCCTGAGGTGCAGCTGGGGTTAAGAGCACCAGTTCTCGGTATATGATTCCACCAGCTGCAGGTTGTGTGACCCCAGGTGTGTTAAGTTCTGTGCGCCTCAGTTTCCTCAGGTGTAAATGGGGATAATAACAATATCTGCCTGCTGAAATGGGTCGAATTGCGTCCCCAACACCACCCCTGAAATTCATATGTGGAAGCCCTAACGCCTAGTACCCCCAACTATGACTGTACTTGGAGACTGGCCTTCGGAGAGATGATTTAAAGTAAGATGGTCAGGGTGGGCCCAGATCCAACCTGACTGGCATCCTCAGAGGAAGAGAAGACAGGACAGGGGCGGTCCCAGAGGTGACCATGTGAGGACCAGATGAAGGTGGCCACTGACCAGCCAAGGGGAGGGGCCTAAGGAGAAACTCACCCCAACTCTATCTTAAACCTCCAGCCCCCAGAACCGTGAGAAAATAAATTTCGGTTGTGTAAGGCACTGGGCCTGTGGCATTTTGGTATGGAAGCCCTAGCAAACCACTACACTTTCTCATAGATCTGTTGAGGCATTCAGCTAGGTGAAGCATAGGAACGGCCCTGCAAAGCCCCTGGCTCCTGAGTTGTCTTTTAGTGTTGCCACTTGGGAATAGGCAGTTGCTGACTTTCCTCGCCTCTCATTTGGTGAGTCCCCTGGGATCTGAGACCCACCTGTATCTCCTAGGCCGTGTGCAGGGTTGTAAGGGTTAAGCTCTTGTAAGAGGTAAGGGTGGGTCCAGTTGTAGCTGTAGCATGCTTGCCTCCGCCTCCATTCAGCCCAAATGCCTCACCTAGGAGAGGTGCTCAAAACCCCTTTGGAGACGCAGTATTCTCCCAACAAATATTTAGGGAGTAGAGCCGGGAGCTGGGCAGACACCGTCTCTGCCCGCAGGGAGTTGGTGGTTTGGAAGGGAAGGAGGAGTCGGGGAGCCCGTCATATCATTGGCTTTCGGCTCTGCACAGAGGTGCCGGCTGGACCCCAGTGTGAAAGAAGACACCAGTTAGCACATGCTGTTGCCTAACTGTGTCCAGGGCATCGTGCTAAGTGTCTTCCATGTTAACTGAATGCTCACAGCAGCCCCATGCAGTTAGTTCTGTGATTATCATCGTTTTGCAGATGAGAAAGCTGAGGCGCAGGGAGATAGCTTTCCCAGGATCACACAACTTGTAAGCTGGGATTCAGGCTCGGAGAGTCTAGAGCCCAAATAATGAAGAAGAGGAGCTGATGAGACCCTGGCAAGGACAGTTCCCTCAGACTGGGGACTCGCCCCTTCCTGGCAGCCCGTGCAGCCACGGTGGCATGGGTGCTGGGCTCAGACTCCCGTCTTGCTGTGAGGGAGGCATGGACGGGGAGGCAGCACCACGGTAAATGCCCACTCTTCCTCTCCAGCCTTCACGAGGGCTTTGTGCCATACCCACTGGACGGGAACCAGGACCGACCCCCAGGAAGATGTGTACCCCCAGGATGGTGTATACCCCCAGGTCGGCGTTGCCTCTCTTTTGCCTTCCTCTGGCCATGGCTTCCACTTTGTTGGTGTAGATAATAGGACCACAAAGGACTTCGGTTTTTCCCCACATTTACTATGCTAATGAGATGCCCCCCCACCCCCACCTAAGAGGTTTCTCCATCCTAAGATAGATCTCAGATACCAAAGGGGTTCCAGACCAAGCAGACACTGCAGGGAGGGCCTGGAGGACCAGGGAGAGGGCACTCGAAACCAGCCCACAGAGAAGGCCAGGGGCTGGGAAGAATGAGTGAAGGTTGTCAGTGAGCTGTCAGTGCCCACTCCGTCAAAAGGGAAGGGGTGAGTGCCTGGCTCTCGCCTCACTCCCAGGGAGAGTGCAGTGGGTCCCTTGGAGAGCCTGACATGGGCCTGAAAAATCAAAAATGTCAGCAGCGGGCCGGTCCGGGGCTCTGGCTGCGAAGTGAGGGCAGAGCAGCTGCTGCTTTGACCTTCTAGGGCAGCAGTTCTCAACCTGTGGGTCGCGACCCCTTTGGGGGTCAAACGACCCTTTCACAGGGGTTGCCTAAATACAACCTGCATATCAGATATTCACATTACGATTCATAACAGTAGCAGCATTACAGTTATGAAGTAGCAACGACAATAATTTTATGGTTGGGGTCACCACAACATGAGGAACTGTATTTAAGGGTCTTGGCCTTAGGAAGGTTGAGAACTGCTGTTCTAGGGGCAAGTAAGGCCCAAATGCTTCTAATGGGCCGATGATGGGTCTCTTGAGACAAAGAGACTGGCATGGGGTCATCCAAGGAACTGTCCAAGAGGGTGCCCTAAAGGGGCAAACAGACAGAACCTGGGGCACCACCCAGGAAGGAGCAAACCACCAACCAGAATAGGAGAGCTCTCATCCTTGCTGGGAGAGCTTGGAGGGCAGAAGGACTCCCCTAGGGAAAGGGTCTTCAATGAGACAGGGTCTCCTCCCAGGCCCAGAGAGCCCAAGGCCTGTCCCAGATGGCATGTGCGTTAGGTGTGTGTCCCTTGCTCCCTCTCCTCTCCTCCTTCCCTGCTTTTAGTGGTCCCAGAAGAGTCAGAAACCCCGGGTAGCAATGGGGTACAGGAGTAGAAAAGCTAAGCTGGAGGATCCATTCATCCATTCACAGCCCCTCCCCAGTGGGCAGGCCTCCGGTCTACAGTAGCCCAGGCTACCACAGTGCCTTGCCCAGGCCACACAATTAGAATTTAGGAGTGATCACCTGCATTACAAAGGCTTTTTCATGTAACACAAAGCATTCACCTTAGAAGAAATATCCACTTTCCTTTCTCTGGTGCATTTTAATTGGATTGTTAAGGTTTTGTATATCTCTATCGTCACTACACCTAAAAATGAGCTTTTGCAAGCAGATACTACCCTTCATTCTCCTTCAGTCCCCTCCCCGGAACCTGATCACCAGAGACATTCAAAGGTTCGGTGACGAATGCACACTTTTCAGGGGCACACCGATTGTATAAAGTGAGTGCAGTCATAAACAGGACCAACCACTCCGTGTCAGACTGCCCAGCTGAACAAACACACAAGCCATCCCTCAGCCTTTCTCCCCCTGCGTTATCCAGCCGCAGGTGGCACTAATACAAATACCACCTCCTGCTTGTAGGGCCTTTTACAGTTTCAAAGCCAGACTCGTAACCCAACGTCACTTTCCACTCCCACAGTCATCCCAAACCATCCCCATCCCATTTCCACCCACTCCACGGCTACTTTCCGGGTGGCTGGCCCCCTGCCAGCCTGGGCTGGGTGAGGTCCGGCGAGCGTTCCCCTGGGGCGTCCACGTGTTATGTGAAACGGTGCCTCATCAGGAGCTGACTGGCCAGAAACGTGGGTGGACGGCAAAGGGCAGCGGGTTCAGGTTCTGTTTATTATGTCTCAAAGGCCTGTTTATAGTCAAGGTGAATGACAGGGTTCGACTTTGCACGGTAATGAAACAACTCAATGAGGCCTCCATCAGCCGAGCGCTCTACGTGGCAGATGAGCTGCTGCAGATGTCGTGCACGCCGCGTGACTCAGCCAACGCTACTGTGGCTGGAGGACACACCCAGACCAGCCACCTCTTCTGCACCTGGCAGAGGGGAGGGAGCAGGAAGGGAGTAAGGGTAAGAAAGGGGGCAGTTTATTGAGAGGTCCCGGGGCCCCAGTCGGGAAGGCCGGTGTCCCCATGCTACAGTCCCCCACGTGGTCCATAGCATTGAGTTGGAGTCCAGAGAGGCCCCGGAGACAGGAAGACATGTCTGTACCTGCCTTCTTCCTCCAAGTCTGCTGCCTCGTGGCACAGGATCTTGATTCCAGGGTGACTCTGCCACCTCTCTTGCTTGCAACCCGGAGGGCCAGATTTTCAGAGGGTTGCCACGAGCCGATTCAAGGATAGCCTCGCGTGGAAAAGCATAATTCCTCGGCCTTGCTTGGACGTGGGCACAGACAGGGTCGGGAGCGTGCTGGGCGCTCATATGGGTGGGAGCCCATCCTGCCCCTGAGAATGTGCCTCTTGCCCCCTCTCCCTTCTGGTTTATGGAGAAGCAGACCCCACCTTCCCTATTTGTCTCCCCCTCCCTCTTCTTCGTGTCTTCCCAGTTCCCCGCTCGCCAAGCTCTCAACACAAAGCGTTCATGCCTTCCCCTCACCGGCCAGGGCCTGCAGCCTGGGCAGGACACCACCCACAGCTTTGGCTGATTCAGAGCAACAAGCACCAGAGGGTAAAATCAACTAGGAAGTTTCTAGGTGCCCATGCTGCCTGAGACCAAAGCGGGAATGGTGAGGGCCCAGAGCCGGAGCTGGAGCCCCACTGTGGCCTAGGCAAAGAAAGCCTCGGAGAGCTTGACATTCCCAGGATGTGACACCTTCCTTTGAGGGATCTGCAAGTTATTGTACTACCGCCATGATGACTACCACACACCTTCACCCACTACCTGAGTTCCAACTACTGTGTCACGTGGCCTTGGGGACAGAGGCACAGACCAACATAAAATGGCCAGACACGAGAATGCATGGAAACAAACAGGGGAACAGCTCAGGAGGCCAGCTTGGAGGAAGCACTGTGAACGAGACTTGGGGGTGGTGAGGAAGAGGGAAGGGTAACAAAACCTCTCTTAACCAAGTCCCCCTCAGCCCCCACTTTTGGCATATCTGCTGCCCAACAACCAGCAGAAACATGGTACTTGTATCTCAAAGGAGCAAGGCAGACTGAAAGGGCACAGGCTGCCACCCCAACAGTCACACTCAGGGCTGGCAGGTTCCTGGCCCCTGTGCTATGTGCATCTGTGGCGGGGGGTGGGGGTGGGTGGCTGGGGGTCGGCGGCTCCAGCCCTCTGGCCCGCACAGTGGTGTTTCCCGCTCAGCTGTGTCCCCCTCACTCCTAGGCCCATGCTTCCTCACCTCACCTGTACATTGGAATCACCTGTGAAGCTTCAAAAACTACTAATGTTTTGGGTCCCAGGGCCAAGCTGTTCTGGGGTGGGACCTGGACATTTGGGGTTTCAAAACTCTCCCAGGTTATTTGCAATGAGCAGCCGAGGGTGAGAGCCACCATCTTAGACCATCTCTCTTCAGAGTGTGGTTCACTACGCACCTAGGTCTATTGGAGCAGCATCTCTGGGGGTGGAACCTGGGGATTAGAACTTACACACAATAGGCTTTCCCGGGTGGGCCAGTATCCTTGAAGCTCAAGTTTAATAATAAATATTGCTCGAGGGCCCTTCCTCACCCCAGTGGTGCCTGGGGCTGTGAATGGCTGTCACTGATCACCTCTCTGTTTGGTTTACCAAGGGCAACAGGAAATTCCACACCAGCCCCCCAAAAAGTTTGACACTCCAATGGGGCCAAAAGGCCACTCACGTTGGAGAATGGTCCTGAAAGTCATAGATTTGCCTGGCCCCCTGGCCCGACTTGCCCTGGGCCTTCCAAGGTCCCAGGCGCAGGGCACTCCTGGAGCCTGAATGGCACAAGCCGACTGCAGAAGCAAAAGGAAGACTTTAAATGGAAGAAGGGGTCCCTTTTGGGGGCCCACCTAAGAAGGCAAGGCGACGAGGGCTTGTGGAAGAGGAAATAGGACAGGCAGGACTGGGAGGAGGAAGGTCAGGATGAGGTATACTTGGATATTGCTCTAGATGTTGTAAACATTTCTCTTTGTTTTGTCTCAGACCAAAATCTGGGTTGGCATCACCAAAGTGCCTGAAAGTAGGCATGAGAGCACAGAGCTCTGTGTCTTTTGTGGGAAGCAGGACATATAGGTGTGAGGACAGCTCCACCCCACAGGAAGACCATATCTGTGGTTACTAGTCTAATGCTCAGTCCTCTCTCTCTCTCTCTCTCTCTCTCTCTCTCTCTCTCTCTCTCTCTCTCTCTCCCCCCCCATGGGAGTACCATAAACATAGTGATCATGTTCCTCCACACATGCCCTCGCGTAGTGGCAACATTCAGGATACCCAAGCTAGGTCCTTCATGCCTCCCCATCATGGGATAAAGTCACCAGGTGCCATGACACCACCGTCTGTAGCCTTATTCACAAACAGTTGGCGAGAACTCTGGGGCCCCAATGAGGCCACCGCACAACACTCTTGTCCAGACTTTTCTCCTGGGGATAGTGGAAGTGGTAAAAAAGGCCCCTCTTAGGACGTTTCAGATTTCCATAACTCCGTGCTGTTCCAATTTCTATGCGCCTCATTTTCGACAGTAGAGCTGGCAGCAGATGCACATTTCATATGTAAACAATGTTTAAAATACCCTGTTTGAGAATTTGATCATTACATTAATCCTGGCAGCTTTAGCTACGGATGGTTCTTTTACCAGTGGGGGCAAGGGAATATTTCCTGATCTAACTAGGAACACCACTTGAGGCCTCAGAGTTCTTGAACATGAAATTCCATGGTGTCTCCCATGTGAGAAATACAGGCATGAGTTCTCTTTCTTCTCCGTGGTTCATACCGGCACACCAATCCTCACTCATGGATACGATGTGCCATGGCAGGGCAGTGCACCCAACACCAGTGGGACTCGAAAGCCTTCCTGGCCTTAGCTGCAGCCAAGGAAGGACGAGATTCACACAATTCTGGACAGGAATGGAAACACTGGAAACCCCGCATGTTTAAAAGGGCCCCTCACCCCACAAAAGGAGAATGCTTCAGCCCAGTTCTCAATCACCTGCACTCCAGGGCTTACATCTGATCAGATGATGTCCCTTTAGTCAAACTAAACGTTTTGGAGATCTGCCAATGTCTCCCGATCCATCGACTTCGAATTATCCCAGTAGTTCCTTCACCACATTCTCTGTGATTCAGTTCACCCAGAGACCAGCCACTTCCGGGGCCCTCTTCCAGTTCCTGCTCTCTCTGCTGCGGATTCATCTCCTTGGCACCGCAGTCTTGTGCCAAAGTCAGCTTTTTCCTGGGCAGCTAGAGTAGGTTCCTTGTGTCTCATTCTTCCTCTAAGAAAGACTTTCTTGATGTATTTCCAAGAGCAGCCCCAGGGTACCAGGAAAGCATTTTAGGAAGGTTCTTTACAACCGAATGTTCACAGTGATCTTCTTAGCCTCATGTTCAATCCCAAAAGGTCAGAAATCGAAAAGGAAGCTGCTGGAAAGCTAAGGTGGCCTTCATGGGAAGGGCCTTGCTACGAAAGCGTGCTCCCAGGAAGCAAGCTGGGAAAGAGTTATGGCCTAAGTTCCCATTCTCCCCCATCGTCATTACATGACCTGCATGGAAGAAGGGGGGACAGAGAGAGATGGGGAGAGCAGCGGGCACCGTGAGAGCTGTCCATGCTACGGGAATATGCCTCCCTCGGCCAAGCTGTCTGTCATTCTAAGAGATCGGTGATGTGTGATGCCACAGGGAAGTGAGGGCAGAGAGTACATTAAGCAGCAGAAAGGTTATATGGTGCCCTACTGCAGAAAGGTCTACTGGTGCTACATTTCCTGGTTGTTCAACTTCTGGGAAACTTCTCGGTAGAAGGTAGGAAGATAGGCAAGCTGTATCTTTCTTAACAGCAGCTCCGTATCAGAAGCTGTGAGGGACATCTCCCAAGACTAAGGTGACCAGACATCCCGCTTTTGGCGGGACAGTCCCGATTTTTAACAATTTGCCCCGCGTCCCGCGGCGTTTTAAAAAAGTCCCAATTTTTGGAAAGAGACATATGTACTACTCTTTGTAATATTTTAAGTAATAATAATAATAAAAAAAGAACATCCCCCTCCCCGGTCAATGGTGTCCCGCTTTACCAATGTTAAAATCTGATTACCTTACCCAAGACCCTTTCTGGAAGGGTCTTGCAAGGGTATGGGGATACCCTAGACTAAGATGGGTAGTGAGCACAGCTTTGCACACTGGTCCTAAGGGAAATGGAAGAAACAGCCAACTCCGTGGAGTTTGCCCCTTCTCCCAGAGGTCACCTATCAATGATAGAGACCTGGGATTCCACAGAGACCTCTCTCCTAAACTGTGAGGTCCCGGCACCCAGAACTGGCTGTTAACACTGTACTAGCAAATCACAGGTGTGAGGCAGTCTTCTAACTCTTCCTCACAGGGGTATAGGACAAGTTAGAGTGTCAGGAATCCTAACTGAGGAGGGTATGGGAGGTATGGAAACTGCATTTCTATTATTTACAGGTTAGCCCGCACTAGCGAATCTGCCTTCTCAGCGGAGATGACCCAAGGCATTA
The DNA here is from genome assembly GCA_004026665.1 of Murina feae. Classification (NCBI taxonomy): domain Eukaryota; kingdom Metazoa; phylum Chordata; class Mammalia; order Chiroptera; family Vespertilionidae; genus Murina; species Murina feae. Next base: position 8,393 of record PVJC01016695.1, on the reverse strand, counting down.
TGGAGGGCAAGTTGTTGACCCAGAGAAGGATGAGTGCAGCCAGGTGCTACCACTAACCAAAACACAAACATGAGTAAATAAAATAGAATCCCAGTTCTGGTGACTGAATTATACTTTGGAATGGCCCCTCATCCCTTCCTCACCCCAGCCTCCCAGCCTAAACACCGCTGCTTTAGAACTCCCCTGACATTTCACATTAGAATATGGTCTTGGCAGCAAGGGGCAGGGAAAGCAGGAGATCTCCAAAAGTCCCCATCTGAGGTCTAGCTGAGCCTCCTCTGGCTTTGGGACAGCAAATCTAAGTACATTTTGGACCTCAGGAACCTGGGGTAAGAGTCTTTCTCCATGAGGCTGTGTACTTTTCCCTGCGCTTGGTCAAAGCAAGTCAGGGATGGCTCTTGCATGTTCTTCCTCGTGGCCTCTCGAGTCTGGAAGTCTATGTTTACCTGGAGACACAAACAGACAACATGGTCACAGGCTCTCAAGGGCCAAGGCGCCTGGCAGCTGGTCCTAATTATGTAATAATCAATGGCAGCAGCTGATAGATATAAGGCTAGTCAGGCTTTTCAAACTGGTTTCACAGAGGTCATCCCTTCTGATTCTAGAAAGAATCCTATGAGGCCTGAAGACCAGATATTCCTCATCTCAATTTATGGGTCATAGAGATACTAAAAAGCTGGTCTAAAGTAATATGGAAAGTTAGTAACAAAGCCAAAGCAAAACCTCAATTCACTTCACTCTGAATCCCTAGACCTTTGCAATATCAGACAAAGGGTTGGACTAGAGACAAGTATTAATGCCGGTTCCCTAAAGTAAGCTTGCCCTCTCGACCTTTCTTAACTCCTATGAAAACAAATGCTCCAGGGAGAGAGACTGTGATTAGAATGCACATCTCTGTTCCAAGCAGCATTATAAGAAGCCTATAGCATCCTAGCCATTGGCCAAAGGCCTCCTGCAGCCCAAGTCAAAGCACAATTGAAGAGTTCTGTGTGTGTAATGCACCTAAACTCATTGTTGGCAAATGCTTTTCTCCTGCAAAACCCTCCCAAGTAAATTTACCTTTTATATATCAAAATAGCAGTACATTGAATTCATTTTCTTATTCTAAGTAATAAGAAGTTCTGGTAAAAATAATATAAATGACTGTAATTAATAAGCATTGACAGATACTCCATAGGTGCTTTATCCCTAATACTTACAGTAGTCTAGAAAGGAAGGTGATATTAGGTCCTTTTACATTCGGGAAAATGTGACTCAGAGAGGCTAGGTAACTTAACTAAGATCACACAGCTAGTAAGTGGTGGAGCTGAGATTGGAACAAGATTCCAAAGTGGATGCTCCATTAATCCATGCTGCTTTCTACTAGAAAAACTCATATGGATTCATTGGTGTCTCTCCTTGTAGAATCTCTAGAGAAACACTGTTGCTGGGGGCAATGTTTAACTGGCAGACAGCTAAAGCATTCCCAGTAGAGCTCATTTGCTCTGCTTTTAAAAGGATCCCCTCACTCATCAAGAGCCAGTGAGTTCAATTCAAAAGACAGTCCCCATCATGCCTGGCTCAAACCCCCATGAGGAGAGAGGGATGAGCCAGGAGCCATGGATAGAGGTCTGATAAGAGCTTGCCACTGCCAACACACCTCCCTCGGAGCCTGCACATCCACAAACTCCTCAAAAATCCTATGCGCCTTGGAGACCAGTTTTGCAGTTGACCTGGTCTTCTTGAACTCCTCACAGGCCAACCAGAATTCCAGGTTTTCCTCGCTGAACTCCGTCTTCAAGAAGGCGCGGAACGCAGCCACCCCATCTGTGGATGTGGAGGGAGGTGGAAAGGAAGAGAGATAGGAAGAAGCTTAGGCACAAGAACTGCAGGAGAAAGAAAGAAGGAAAGAAAGAAAGGTAGTAATAATGTCAGAGTGGCCTTGACTAACCCCCACTGCTCCTCCATAACCTCTGGAAGACTTTCTGCTCTTAGACATGCAGACAGTCTCAGAGGCAACAGTGATATTAAGGAGAAACCACAGTAATAATGACTATGGGAGGGCCTAGTCTCTTCTAATCGGCCATCAGCGGTCACTGCGTGACCCCTAATGCAGAGTCAGCTGCCCTCTGGGTCTACTGGTGAACCTGTGTTTCTAATGAGGCCAAAGTAATGTGTGTAATCCATTCCTTACTCTAATATAAGTCAACCATCCTGAAAAAAAAATCCTACCTAATAAAAGGATAACATGCAAATTAACCGTTACTCTGTCACAAAGATGGTGGTGCCCATAGTCAAAAGATGGTGATGCCCAGTCCTCTCAGTCCTGCCGGAGTCCCCAATCCCGGGTTGGCGGCCGCTGAGAGTGGGTAACGTGAGTGACCTGACAGAATGCTTGCTTTGTCGGCGTGGCAAGCATTCCACCTCAGCCATAGAGCAGTAGGGGTTGAGGGGGACCTTTCTGTGCCCAGCTGTGAAGGAGGGCCTCTGTGCTGTGGAGAGCCTCTGGGCAGCAGGCATGGAGTGGCCAGGCCCCACGGAGAGCTACTGGCGCACGGATTCATGCACAGGGCTACTAGTCTAGTACAAAATGAACTGGAGGGAGGTGTGAATTCCTCAGGGCAAATCCTTCGCGGCAACCAGAATCATGTCTGAAGGTGAACACACACTGAAATTCAGCTGGTAATGCCCTTCTGGTACATGCACGGGGTTTCCAGCCTCCTTTAGGAAACCTCTGAGGCCCTGTATTTTAATGGTTTACAACATAGTTCATCTATTTCAAAAGACCTTGCCTATCAAATTATGTGTTTTAATTAAGATTAATTATAGTTTTTGTCCTAAATGACTGAATGAATATACCCTTTCACTTTTTATTCAAGCAGAGCCTCCAATCAGAAGAAGAGGTGCAGGGTTACCACATAGATTTGAAGAAGAAGATAGTATTCATTGATAGCCTATGCAATCTGTTAATTTTTTTATTTTAAAGTATTTTAATTATTTCAACCCTTACCACACTCTCTTTTAAATGAACAACAATGATAACTTTCTGCAAGCTATCCTGCAGCAGCTTGGCCACTGGCAGCCCAAAGGCCTTCTTCCCTCAGAGGAAGGGCAGGCACCACCTAGAATAAAGTCACTGCGCTATTAAAAATGGCTCTCGCTGTAATGGTTTACTACTTCCTTTCTAAAATCCATTAGGAGGGCAATGTGTGAGCAGTTCTTCATTCTGGGTGATGGGATGCCCTGCCTGAGGATCAGAGGTCCACCAACACTCGCCAGCACAGTGCGCTGGATTACTTGATGGATTGCTTTTACTTTTCTGAAACATTTTTATTTCTCCTAATGAAAAAGTCACTATTTGTCTTTCCATATAGCCTGATGCTAGAACAATGGCCATAAGGCAAGGACTTTTCATGGCAAGAGCCCCCAACTTGAGAGAGAAAAGGGTTTTGATGGGACGCTCAACGCTAAATTTGAAATCATAAATAAATCTAAATGTGGAGGTGTGAGCTGGAAGTGTCTAACAAAGAGGTGGCCATGAACTCGTCACGTGAGCCAAGACATTTCTGAGAGTGAAGGGGGTACTTCTGTTAATCACATGGGGAGACTGCGCATAAACCATGACCCCCCCCATAGGCAAAAACCAGGACATCTAGTCACCTTATCTCTTCGACATAGAAAATGGAGAAAGTAGAAAATGATGTAAGCTTGTTTTCCCATGAGAAAGGATGGAAATAAACTTGTTCCTGTGCGGGGGAAGGAGGAGAAGAGTAACATAGTCTAGACTCAAATTAGAGCTCTGCTCTGGATCGCACACAACCTCATTCCTACATCGGGTTTGAAACCCTGAGAAGAGGGAGTAGAAACCCCAGGTAAGTTGAGAATCCAAGTGACCATGAAACAGTGACATGGTGGTTAGGCAGAGAGGTGGCCTGAGAATCATTCATTCAATTCAACAAAAATTTTCAAACTAATGTACAACTACATACTGTGCAAAGTCTTGGGATACCTCAGAAGACAAATTTAAAAATCTCTGCCCATAAGATCCCTTGTGATGCTCTCTTTGCCACCCGCATCTCCTCCAAGTTCTCACAGGGGAGGTCCAGAAGCATCCACAGGCTCCAAAGAACTCGAACTTGAGAGCTAGACTGCCTACCAGGAGATGGCCACCACTCCGAGGCCACAGGCAGAGGCTGGATGAAAACCCAGCTGGAGCCATGGAAACCTCTGAGGAGACAAGTGTCTGAGACAACCCAGGTGGCCTCTGAGTGGGACCAGTCCCTACGTGACAAGAGCCATGGACACTCTCAGGGAGGACCTGCTGCCTTTCCACTGTAGTCAGGGAGTGAACAGGAGAGACTCGGGGGAGGACCCTAAAACACGATGCATTTATCTAACAGAGCAAATGCAAAGTGACTTAGAGGAGGAACTTGGAAGAGCCTGTTGGGAAAGCTCACGTTTATTGTTTGCGTTAGATTTTGTTTTGCTTTTCATCAAACAAAAACGGGTGTTTGTGAGCAAGCCGAGTGTAGTTACAGAGAAAGAAAGAAAACTACCATCCTGCCTCCATCAATAGTATTTGGTGAAGATACCCCAGCTAAGGAAACTGGCCTTATGCTACCCGAGGTACAGCCGTTATCTCTTTTCATCTAAGTCTCAGCTTTGTTGGGTCTTTGTGTGAATTAAAGAGATAACACCTGCAACTCGCTCTCGGGGATGTTGCTTTACTTCTTCCCATCCTGTGGGTGAGGGAACTGATGCCTAGAGAATTGGCTTGTACAGAGAAGAACTTCACTGAACAATGGAAATGAGAAGGGGTGGAAAGCCCCCGAGGCTGACAGCCCCCCGGCCGGGCAGTTCCTCAGAAGGCTTCTGAGTACAGACCGTTGATCCCCCACCTGACCCACCTTTCCTGCTAATGTCACCTAGCAACGGAATTGTATGGAACCAGAGCCAGTGAGGTTTCTACTTCCCATCTGCAGCCTTTCCTCCCCGCTACCACCTCCCATCACTTCTCAGCAAAGCTTTTCTCTGGTCTTCTCCCTGACCCCTCCTAATCTTTCCCTGTCCATTTCTTTTCCTTCTGTCCTCTGTTTCTTCCACTGTTTCCCCCCCTGTTATTCCCTTTCTCTCTGCCAGGAACCTCCCCTTCTGCTTGCCCAGACACTGCAATTGGTTTAAAATGCAGGATGCTGGTTTATCTCTGAAAGGCTCATGGGCATCTACTGGCATCTCCGTTTGACCTGCATTGTGTTAGCTGTGTAAGAGCTCCATGCACTCCGCTCTGTGCACATAAAATGCTGCTCCCTCCCCTACACCCAGGGAACCAGCGCCTCCTCCATCCCCACAGATTCCAGGCAGCTGGACAGAGTGACTTCTCTCTGATCCCTGAGGCTGTTCTGCCTGGGATTGTGTCCGGACACACACGAGCTAATGTGGCTTTGGACAAGATGCTAGCCTCTCTGTGCCTCAGTTTTTTCATCAATAAAATGCAGACCCTAGCCCTGGCTGGTGTGGCTCAGTTGGTAGGGCATTGTCCTGTGCACCAGGAGGTTGCCAGTTTGATTCCCAGTCAAGGGTACCTGTGTGGGTTGAAGACTGGATCCCTGGTAGGGGACCTGCAGGAGGCAGCACATCGATGTTTCTCTCTCTCTCCCTCTCCCTTCCTAAAAATCAATCAATAAAATTTTTTAAAAAAAGAAAAGAAATGCAGACCCTAACAGCACTGCCCCAGGGGGCTGTGGGGATGATGACCTAATATATGGAAACAGCACACAGAGCCTGACACCCAGGTCATACATGTTCCCTCCGTGTTTGCGATCATGATGCCTAGACTTTAGTGCTTTAAGGCATCATCACACAGAACACAACATGCCTCATATCAAAAAATAACCCTGGTCAGTTAAAGGTGTTGGGTGGTGAACAGTTTACGAAACTGAGAGAGAAACCTGAGGATCTGCCTTTTTTTTCTTTCTTTCTTTTTTTTTCACTTCCCTTTGGTTTCCTTTGTAAGGTCCTCTAAGAAGCCCAGGCTCTAAGACCATTACACAGTTTTTGGAATTGGTGTGTAAGGCTTGTGTCCAGGATTCCTGGAACACTGAGCAGAATATTGGCATCCTCCGGAGCAGGCACAGGCTCTCCAAGAACACATCCTGTGGCCGCACCCGCTGCCTGCTGCCGGCCTATTCTCTCCGGTTCTCTGGTGCAGGTTGCTTACATAAGAAGGGAAACTGGGTCACTGTGAATGAGCGGTGCAGCTGGTGCAGCAGGGAGGTTGGCTTGGGTAACAGTTCAAGGTCCAGGAGCCCTAATTGAGCTGGCATCAGGGGGTGGGCTTAAGCCTAGCTCAGTTCCCAGGCCTGGAAAATTACAAGATCACAAGCAAATTTTTTTTTTCAGTTGAGTTCTCTGTTTACCAAAGTGCAGTCCTAAAGACCAGAGTCCTCTCGCATCCCTGATCAATTGGAAAAAATAAACCGGTGAATGGGTTCCAAGGTCAGGTAGAGAATAGGAGAGGAAAACACATTTATTTATAAAAATGCAAGATACATGTACTAATGGTGAAGTCAAAACCACTTTCATTCCGAACCAAGTTCTCTAATTCGAAATTTGTGATAAGAATAGCATCCTACGTGTTTGTTTTTAAACAAATAACTAGAACTAAACAAGATTTAGGTAGGGCATTATTGCAAGGGCAAACTATTTCCAGTTACTGCCATTTATTAGCAATGCTAATTATACTTCAGTCTTGTAACATAATTTTTTTTCAATGATCTCTACTTTGTTAGGGTATATATAGCAAGACGACATATTATAATAGTGATAGGACATGATGGTTATTAGACCTTTTAGCCAGAAAGGATATGAGAGATTCTAAGACACAAGGAGATGGTGAAGCTCTGATGGTGAAGCATGGGTCCTTATTCCTAGAACGTGGTAGCAGAAGCGTGAGAACAGCCTAGGTCTTACCACTCCTATTCCAAAGTTCTTTCCTACTTTATTAACCAGAAGCTGAGTCAAGTGACAAAATAACAAGCCAGAGCCTGTATCTCCAACTATTATAAGAAACAAGCCAGGAGTCTTCTATTCAAGGGGAGACAAATGTCCCTGAAAAGGGCCCATGTGTGATTCTAATACAGCCCCTACCCCTACCCACTCAACCTCAACCTCAAGCTGCCTGTGGGAAAAAGAATCTGACACCACCTCTAACATATAGGAGGCATGAAATGTATGCTTTCTCGAGTTTAATGTGTTATAACAAAAATAATAAAAATAGTTATCCCTTATGGAAAATCATCATGCTTAGCATTTCATGATCATGATCGCATGTAATTCTCACAACAAATCTACAAAGCTATCTTAGGATTCCCTGTTGACAGATGAGGACAGGGAGGCTTACAGAGGTGACATAATTTGCCAAAGGTCACGTGGCTGATCAATGACAGAATAGGTGTTGGAGGCCTATCCAACTGCTTTCATTCGAACCTTTTCAACCAGCTGTGAACAGGTGCCTGTCTATAAGACGGCCACTCCTCTAAAGGCTAAATGCAGCCATCTCTCTGGGTGCAAGTCAAAGTTACAGCAATATAGAGAGGATGGCAAGGAGAAGGAGAAGTCTCCCCTCCACCTCTCTCCACATATCTCTAACCCTTATCCTCAATTTACCCAGAAAGCACACCTGCCATATTTGTTTAGTTACTGTGAGCAGCCTGCACCAGACCTGCTACAAATGTGGAATCTGCAATGCACAGATGACATACCTTCAAAGGATGTGCTGCCTGAGAACTCGGGACAGCTACGCTATAATGTGTTTCTTGGAGAGCACAGACCACCTGCCCCACTGAGATGCGCCAGATTCACGGTTGTACCTACTCGCGTTTCAGAGCAGTGCTTCTCAAGCTTTGGTGGGCATAGGCATTCCTGAAGGGTCTGAGGGAAAACAGATTGCGGCCCCTCCCACCCGGCCAGAGATTCTGATTCAGTGGGGCTGAATTTTGGTTCCCCCCAGCTCCCGGCAGCTGCTGGGACTGCCTTCCTTGGATCACACTTTGAGTTACACCATTTGTTCTAGAACCTTTGATTTGGAGAAGTATGTGCAGCAAATGGAAACTTAATGCTGAGCTGTAGATTCTAGAGCTAAAGACCATTTGGGTGGATGATTAAGAAATTTCATGAGTTGGTAATAGTAGTGTTTGTTTGGTTTGTTGGTTTGTTTTCTGCTTAGTTGCTGTGTGACCCAATCAAGTCATTACATTTTTCTATATTTCAACCGTTATCCCTAAGGAGGCTAATTTTTAAAAATGAAATGCTTCTTTATTGGGTCTCCCTTTCTCAGAGATGGATGCCAACTCTGCAAACGCAAAAGAGCTTCCAATCGTGCTATTCCATTAACCTTGCCTTCCCTAGGCCTGGTG
>PVJC01016694.1:0-33412 GCA_004026665.1 Murina feae | reverse complement strand
AAAAAAAAAAAAAAAAAAAAAAAAAAAAAAAAAAAAAAAAAAAAAAAAAAAAAAAAAAAAAAAAAAAAAAAAAAGAAAGAAAGAAAGAAAAGAAAAAAAGTAAAAAGAAAAACCCAACAGGCAACAAATAATTTTACCATTACCAGGTAATACGTGTTAATTGCTCAGTTTATATACTCAGAATGACATACCATTAGAGACTGCGTGTGCATTGCAACTAGAGCATTAATAAATTTAAAATGCGCCTATTAGGATGACAGCTTTGGAGGTGCAAAGGAATAACAGTTATCACTTGGCAGAAGCTGCTCTCACCCCATCTGCCGAGACTCTGCATACATTTTCAGCTTCCTGAGCAATGATTAGGCCTGTCAGAACCTCTTTAACCTTCTAACTGCTGGTCCCCACTGGCCGTAATTAGAGACTAATGAATTCAGAAGATGGAGGCCGTGAGGAAAACTGCCTTGACAGTTTGTGTACAAATTAAGCCCCATTTACTTCATGCATCTTTTGCGTCGCTGATACAAGTCTCTGTTATTATTTTTGAATCCGCTCATGTTAGCAGAAACGAAGAACTTGGCTAATGTATTTTGTCATTTTTATGGCTCGTCATAAAGAAGGAAAAAAACACACATACCGGGCGGGTCATGAATATGTGAAATAAACTACGGTGGATTATGAAAAGGAATTAATTTTCCTCTGGGGAATACCCCACCACCTTTTTTATCCCCCCTGCCGGATACACTTGTTAAGATGGTTATTGTGATTCAGATAATATCTGCCTGCCGTCCAAAGAGCCCAACGCACTAGCGGGCTGTTTAGTTTAGGTTCAGACCCTGAGCAAGTTGCATTTGCTCACGTCTTTGCTCACATGTACAGGGGCTGCTCGGAGCACACTGGCGGAAAAGTCTTTGTTCTCTGTCCTCACCTGCCCCCCTCCCTCCTATGGCCACGGCCAAAGTTTATTACTCGAGGAGGTACGACCTTTCAACCACAATACTAAGGTCCAATGTCACATTCGCTGGAGAACTCTTGAATTGACATTTAATCTCGTTTCAGTCCCTACTGGTTAGCTCAACTGGATATTCAATCTCAGGCATTTAAGGGAACCCTTTCCCTGACTCCAGGAGATCATACAAGAATGCTGGTGTCCATTTCCAGAAAGCCAGGGGAGGAGGCAGGCAATTCTGCATGATGGTCATCACCTTGATGGCTTTTTTCTTCAGCTTTAAGATGCTGCCGCTGAAACTGGTCCTGCCATCTGTCTGTGGTCCCTGCTGCTCCGGGCAGCTCAGAGATCCCTCTGCCTGAGGTCCTTCCCCACTGAGGACCAGCCTGCTGCAGCCACCCTCCACTGCACTTCCTGCAGGCTGAGGGGCGCCTGTCTCTGCTCCCTGTCCCTGATCCACAACCAGCTGCAGAGAAAGTTAAAACCCTCCCTTCCGGCCCGGCCGGTGTGGCTCAGTGGTTGAGCATGAACCTATCAACCAGGAGGTCACAGTTTGATGTGCAGGAGGCAGCTGATCAATGATTCTCTCTTGTCATCGATGTTTCTCTTTCTCCCTCTCCCTTCCTCTCTGAAATCAATAAAAATATTAAAGCAAAACAAAACAAAACTCTCTCTCCTGTCTGACCACCTTCAACTCTCTAGCTCGCAGCATTCCCTCCTGTAGTAGGCAGGACAGTGCCTTCCCCCTCCCTGTCTACCTTCACATCCCTGGAACCTGTGACGATGTTATCTTAAAGCATAAAAGGGAATTTGTAGGTAAGTTAAGGATCTGCAGACTGGAAGATATCTAGGTGGGCCCCATCTAATCATGAGTTCTCATAGGAGGGAGGCAGGAGGGTTAGAATCAGCAGAGGAGAAGTGAAGACTGAAGCAAGAGGTTGTCGTGAGACTAGGAGAGGCCACAACCACGGAATGCAGGTGGCCCTCAAAGCTGAAAAAGACCAGGTAATGAATTCTCCCCTTCAGTCTGCAGAAGAAACCAGCCTTGTCAACACCTGATTTTAGTCTCCTGGCCTGTAGATCTACGAAAGAACAAGTGCGTGTTGTTGTAAGCCTCTATCTTTGTGGTAGTTTGTTACAGTGGCAACAGGAAATGAATACACCTTTTCCTATGGAAGCACAAAGATGTGTGGGTTTGTGTTCCAATCATGATTATTCCGATAAGATAATTATCCCAATAATTTATCTTGATAAATTATTATATTCTCTGTTTTCTCATCTCTAAGACTAAAATCATAAACCACCCTCGTGACATTTTTATAAGAATGAAGGGAACTAAAGAACTTAGTTTTACATATGGAACATGGTGGATAATAAAAAGTTGACAAAGTGCAGCTCAAAACTGAGTCTTAGTGTGAGTATGAGCCAAGAGTGTCTGTCCTACCCGGTTTCCTATGTGACTTTCATCCCCAGTGCCTCACAACCAGATCTACCGATGGTCTCCACATGCAGGTTCCACCCTCTTGTTTCTAAATGGCAGGAAGCAATCGTCTCTGTCCAGTAGATTTCAACTTGACCGACTCTCTCATGTTCTGGGACTCAGACCCATCTATTTGGTCTCTGATCTCGCCTCCAGGTCTCTTAATCAGCCAGAATTTATCTGGGCCCCAAATCTGCTGAGAAAGATACTGGTGCTTGTATAACTATGAACCTACCTGCTTGTGCTGGCTTCACCTTGGGGTCAAGTGTCTACGCAAACACTTCAGCTTTAGGAAGAAGAAGCTTAATTCTATTTACTTACACTGCCGAGAACCCCAGACTTCACAGCATATGCCAGCCACCCCTGGAAAGATTTCTGAATGAAAACCAAAGCCAACTTAACTCATAGGATTTGACCCACACCCTTAAGGCCAAGTAACTGCTCAGATAGATACCTTGGGGCCAACATTGTTCAGAATTAGGATAAGGTTCTTTTACTTGATCAGTGTTTCTGGACACAGTTGTCCTCTCCGTACCACCCTGGGTAGCAGACATCCCCTAAATTAGCACATTTCTATCTTGAATGCTCCTCTCCTCCTGGTCTATGTTGCCATCAGCATATTGTAATGACAGTTCTGAGTTCTAATTATTAAAGAGAAGGACTAAAGAAAACTTTGGGCCATGGAGTAAAGAGTGACTAGAAACTCCTTAGAGAGATTTATTAAAAAGCCTCATTTAGAGCAAGAATAATATTCATTTCTTTAACACCATCCTATTTTAGATAGGAAATGTGCATGAATTATAACTGAATAGCTTCTCCTGGCTCAACAGGATTTGTGTGTGGTGGGATACTTCCCTTTATTCACAGGGTGTGCACCAGCAGGTTAGGTTAATATGAAATTGCCAAAATTCAACTTTTTCTGACCTACAAACACAACACTTTCATTTGCTTTAACTGAATATAATGCTTGCTGAAGAGTGGAATAGGGGGCTATTAGTTGAATTACTTGGAAACTAAACCTTGTGGACTTTGCTTAGACATTATAGCAAGTCACATTCAAAATTTCTATAAGAGAAAATAAGACCTGGAATGAACAAAAGTAACACAATTACTGTACTATGTGCAAACTCAGAGATCCTCTTTACCTGGCCCTGCTGTAGAGTTATCTGCCTTCCATTGCACAATAAGAAATATAATCCTCCTCTGCTGTAGGACCATGTGAGTGTGGCCCAGCTGTGTGAGGTGAAATACACAGCCACACACACACACATACACGTATATGTAGATGCTGCCTCTTAGCAAATTTCCCTTTAAGTCTAATTACCACTTAGAAGCTTTACCAAAGACAATTCATGAAAACGCTAAAAAGTTCGATTTTAAACTTTTTAAAAAAGGATTTGAATGACTTACAAATAAAAAGGTAAGATATATTTGTATAATTGCAGGTAAGCCCTGTCCTAAACCACCCATAGTGGCCCTCTCTCGGTAGCTGAAATTCTCATCATTTGACCTCCTTCATTGAGGCTTGGAGGGTTTACTTATCTGTTACCAAGTTTCATCTCCCCTTTGGTAAATGGGGATAACAGTGCCTCATACAATTAGCTCTTACCAAGGGGACAATCAGTTGACACAGTAGCTGTTGTTGCTGGCATGTCAATGTCCCCCACTGGAAATGCTTCTGCCTCAGCTCTGCCTGCTCAGAGCTTCTCAGATCACACCTAATTCAAACTTCCTTTTTCAAGACTTCTCCAGCCTCGGTGGTCACTCGGTTATTTGTCTTCTCCTATTACAAATAACTACAACGATTAATATGATACATCACAACTTAGTACCCAAATCATAGGCTGTCTTTGATTGTTCTTTATCACTTCCATTTCCTATTAAAACTTGAAGCTTCCTACGTGGAAGATTTTATTCCTCCACACTTCTGCATGCACTTGAATATGCGCCTAGTGCTGATTTGCAAATATTTGCAAATATTTGTTGATTGCTCTACTCTTCTGTACTCTAAGTTCATACTTCCATATGCATGCAGGGAGTTCCTTTCAAAGCACTTTACATCTGTAGTCCAGCAAACTACCAAAGAAAGCATGCACATGCTCTCACCTAAACCAGAACTGGGCATTAACCCAGTGTCAGAGGAAACTTGGAAAAGGCTTTCTCTCCCGGTAATGCTGGAGGGAGACAGGCTTTCTACTCCCTTAGACAGGAAAAAGGAAAAGAATGAGGCAGCACCTTCGTGATCTTATTTCATCAACTGAAATTACCTCTTCCCCTAGGCCTACCATGGCCAAATTCAAGAAACAGATGTTCGCATAAAGAACTGTCCCTGGAGTCAGTGTCGCTGTTCATCCAATTTCATCCTGCCATCCAGACTTAGGTTCTGTCCGACAGAGTCCCAACAAGTTGGAATGTACGAACCTCAGCCTGTAGAAGAGTTCAGGAGAGCTGAGATGGCCCACATCAGGGCTGCTGCAGAGAAGGTAACACCTCCATGAGCAGTGGGACAAGAGAAATTCATTTTCGACTAAGAGAAAAACATCTTCTTTCATCTCAGGATCCATAATCCATCGAGCTCTACTATTTTGAAAGCGAAGACATTTTTCTGAGCTGTCCCTCTTTGCTTTATCACTTCTCTTTGGTCCCCCAACACGAAAAGGTAATGCTTTAATTTTTCTGAACAGGATGATCCACACAGCTGTTCCCTGTCAATGACCTAAGTGTGGGCATCTCTTTCTGATTCCTCTGTTGAGTCCATATATTTTGATTGTCACACGAGCTGTAATTGCATCGATGCAGATGATGGCTCTTAGGGATCTACACATCCATTAAGTGTGTCTCTTTCAAATTCTTTCCTCCAACATGACCTTAATAAGTTATATGTGAGACATGAAGAGGGTAGGAGAGATGCTTCTTTGTGCAGTTCACAACATCTTAGAGGTGAGCACTGGGGACACAGCTCTGATTGCAGCCTCTGCTCTGAACGAGGGCATCGAGGGGCCTGCTGTCAGATTTTTGTCTTCAGGGTGATCACCATGTATGTTCACAAATAAAAACATGAAGCGTCTGACAAGCCAAGCAAACCATGAAGCATTGAACTTCCCAAACAGGAAAACACTATTGCCACATCCTTGCTGCTATTCATTCAAAGAAACACCTTTTTTCAGAGCCTCTTCACTTCCTTCCCCAACTGCCCCCCCCCCAGCCCCCACCAGGTTTAATCCCTCATGGACCCGTTTCTGTATTGGGGCAGGATTCCATTTGAAGAGGGAACAGTCCAATTTTGAAGGATCGGTTTCTTAATGATAAAATCAGACGTTTCCAGGAAACACGTTTGAGGCACTGTGTTCAGTAGCAGCGAAAGAAGATTTATAAAATGACCAGCACCTCCCTAGGAGTTGTCAGGGACTCACCAACACCTTCCCAACAAGGCCCCTGAATTTCAGTCCCTCTGTTCTTAGTACAATCACTGCCCCGCTTCAGAGAGCTCCAGACAACCCAACCAGCCTGCCTTCCTTGACCATTTTCATCCTCAGGTCCTTTCCTACTGCTTTTCTTAGCCAGTCTTTACGCTGCCAGTCCTCTCTCCACCCTGCCACTCACCAACATCCTACCCCCTCCCCTCTCCATGCCCACTGTAAGGGGTTCTTCTTCAGAAGGCTCTCCTGGTCATTTGACAGATGTGACCACTCCACCCCGACAGTCCTGTAGACCCTTGCTTTAGCATTTATTACATTCTGTTTCATGTTAGAGACATTTGTACACTTTCCTAATACCCCCTACAACATTGCAGTCTCCAGAAGAATATTCAATAAAGAAATATCTTGAATACAAAACAGAGTGGCTTGTTTCTAAGGACTGAATTATAACCCTTCCACCACCCAATTCATGTGTTGAAGCCCTAAACCCCAATGTGACTGCCTGTCTTTGGAGACGGCTTTTAGGAGGTAATTAAAGTTGAATGAGCTCATAAGGATGGGGTCGCTCTTTCCACACACAGGCACCCAAGAAAGGCCAAGTGAAAATGCAGCAAAAAGACAGCTCTCTGAGAGCCAGGAGGAGGGCCCTCGCCAGAAACTGAACCCTGCTGGACCTCGATCCTGCACTTCCCCGTCTCTAAAACTCTGAGAAAATAACTTTCTGTTGTACTTATCTGGAAAACATTTCAGGAACCATCTCCATGAACCCTAGATAAGTATTGGTCAACCCAGTTTTCAATGAGAAACTCCTGATAGATCCTATTTGAAATAAAGTCTAACAATTCAGCTAAATAATTCTTAAATACTATAAGAAGTTGATGAGAGGATGAAGTTGATGACAGAATAAAAGGTAATGAGTGGCTACACTGCTCAACAGGAAATGGTTATTTTTTCTTCTCTCTTGCATATATATATATATATATATATATATATATATATATATATATATATTACAGCTTCTTGGCAGGAAAAAACAACTCTAAAACTATGACCCAATGTCAGGGAGAAAACAGACTAGTCTCTTAAACTAATGGCTGTGGAGGACTCCTTTAGCGATATTCAGCTAGGAAAAAGAGGGGGGTAAAAAAAAACTTTGCAATAAACGACCTTCACAGAAGAAGACTATTCATGTTAATTAGTAGCTTTTTTTGAATATGATTCATATATGCATTAGGCCATGGCATGTGAACAATGCATGCATTGTAGTAAACATCAAGATAAGTCTTAAGTATGGTTATAAAAATTTTAGAAAACTCTAGCTAGGGTTTTTTTTTTTTTTTCATAAGATTGTGACTTGCCATTCCTAGTGCATTGCACAATAGTGTCTCTCCTAATGGCTTTTAGCTTTTTCCACTGCCAACTTTTATATTTAAAATCCATACAATTATGGATAATTTATGAACATTATGAGGCTTTTCTTTTTTTGTACTGATTCTTACTGATTCAAGCCAGCTTTTATCCTTAGCAAATCAAGTGCATTTTGCTTACAACACTAGATTCATTCTCACATATTCCACTTTATTCTTATTATTAGTATTTCTTATTATGCATATTTAATTTAAGAATGCATTTTCTCCATTAAAAAATTAGAATATGCTGCAAGAAGTACTAGAAGGTGATTATTTGCTTTAGTTTGCTTTTATTAACTATGTAAGCCCTGATTCATTCTCCCCAAAGTTACAGCAAAAGACAAAAATGCTAAAAAGAAAAATTTTAATCCACTTAAATACTGTGGAATTTCTTGATGTAATGATGATATGTGAGGTATCAAATTCAAATAAGAGAATGGCTAAAACATTTCTCCATATTACGTGAATGGAGGAAGGACATGCATTTCACTGGTTGCTTTTAAATTGTGAGGGAAAACCAATCACTGAGGTTCCATCTCAACTTAATCAATGAGAGCAGTCTCCTCTTCCTCTCTACCTCACCTGCATGGCATTCACCACCACACATGTGGATGGAAGTTTGGTTTGCAGAATAGGGCCATGTACTAACCACACTGACCATAGGAGGAAGGAACAGAAAGCACTTTGTAAATTTCCTCCTTACTCTCTGTTTAAATGTTTGCTATTTTCGAGACCTTAAAATCCATAGACATCAGCTGACTTTGTCTCACTATGAAATTTTTTAAAAAATCCATATTATCAAACACATTTATTAAACATCTATTATATGAAGAACACTATACCAGCGACTTTTGATATAATGTATTACATAATTATACCTTCAAGAATTTCAGGCCATGTGATAGGGATGAAAATCCCTGTTCTCCCACTCACTAGCTCTGTGAATCTACACATATTATTTGATCCCTCTGCGATTCAGTTTTCTAATTTGAAAAACAGGGGCAATAATAATATCTACTTCAAAGAGTTAGAAATATATTCTGCACCTCAATAACACACATGTTGGATAAATCTAAGACAGCTACTTACAAAGCTAAGGGCAGGGTGCAGGGGAAATCTTAAGGGGTAGTAATAACCTAGGGCTAATAGCAAAAACAAAAAATACAAGTTTAAGATAGATACGATCTATTTTAGTAGGAAGTATAATGAGGAAAAGCTTACATGTTAGGGGTTTTGGGGAGAGGAATCCCAGGGGATCAAGAGTGAAAGCAAAGGGGAAATGAGGAAGGGCTGGAGGAAAGAAAATCTAAGGTGGTGCATCATCACTGGACTGGCCACAGCTTCACAGGAAAACACAGCCGTTGTCAGTCATGCAGGATGTCAACAGAGAGGCTGACAGACCCAACGCACAAGTGCAATGGAGCAGATGAGAGAGGAACTGATCTGTCAACTCTCTGTCTCATTTCTTTTAACGGTCAAGGCTCATGCTTCTGAGCTGTGTTGGCCTAACATTCCAGGCAGCTGCTAGGGAAGTGTAGACTCCATGGACTCGGCTGAGTCAGCCCTGGGTGCTGGGGAGGCAGGGCTGTTAGGTGATGAGGGACAGTGGCTCAGGAGGAAGGTGGAGCCTGACACTGATCTAGTAAAGGATACGACCTTAATAGTTAACCATTTGTCCTGACTTCATATCAAACTTTTATCCACCAATTTAAGTTTCAACTTTACTGCAGACTAAGCCCTTCATTATACTAGAGTTTATTTCTGGTTCTACCTCTAACTATGAATATACAAATGCATGTTTATAATAATTTTTGGTTTTCTGCTGGTACAAATTCCCTT
Organism: Murina feae; assembly: GCA_004026665.1. Classification (NCBI taxonomy): domain Eukaryota; kingdom Metazoa; phylum Chordata; class Mammalia; order Chiroptera; family Vespertilionidae; genus Murina; species Murina feae. The sequence goes on along the minus strand of PVJC01016694.1, from coordinate 24,319 downwards.
TCATTTCGCCCCCCCCCCCGTTTTTTGTTTTGTTTGAATGAGATTGCTCCTAGGTGATATTTTTCACTCCCTGGACTTCTACTGGTCTTGGCTCTTAATGAGAATGTGCTCATGTGTGTAGATAAAGTCATAATAATTTTAACCACTCTCATAAAAACAATTGGGGATTTGTATATAAATCTTATTAAATTAATACATCTATCTCGGGACTATCAATATTTTTATTCTCCTATATCTTACCATTTATGAATACAGCAGCAGCAGGTTTTTTTGTAATGTTCCTGAGTAAGATTTTCCAATTGTTTTTCATGAAGATGCCACAGAGCTTTTATTTATTCTTAGATATTTAAAATTATGTTGCTCTGGTGGATAGGACTTTTTAAATTTTTTTTATTGATAATTTCTGGCATGTAGTTAATTTTGTGACTGATCTGGTTTCTAACCTAAGTAGCTCAAATAATTTTTCATGTATTCTCGTGAGTTTTTTTGGATAGATGATCATATTGTCTGTAACTAATGATACTTTTCTTTCTTCACCAATAATTGTCTTTCTTATTTCTCTTTTCTTCCCCTTTTCATTGACTTTAACTTCAGGATAGTATGACATGAATAATTATGATGCCATCTTTATCTTGCTCTTGATTATAATAAGAATGTTTCTGCTATCATTTTATTGGTGGTTGGTCTCAGAGAGAAATTTTTAAATGATATCAGGGTAATATACTTCAATTACTAGACTGCAAAGAGTTTTTTAAGTTGATGATTGATGTTTAATTTATAACCTTTTGTCTTGATTAGACTGACCAGAACATTGGCTGTTTTACTGGGAAAAGGAGACCGATGCTTTTGATCCAACGCTTTTCTTAATTGGACACTGGCCCTCCACTTAGTGCTCAGCTACTTCTCCAGGGAAGGACCCTCTGCTCTGTCCTTCCGCTATGTGGGACAAAACAACCCTCTGCTCTAGGTCACACTGGTCATCTATCAGCTGACACCACTCTGTGGCTAAACTGTGAAGCATCCTACACTGTTAAAATCTGTGTCACCTCAAAGTTATGGTCTTCAAACCTATCTTGCTACCAGCATTGCAGTGTAATCTGTTTACTTAGGCTTGGAGCATTTTTTATTTGTTAGCTAGGGGAGCACCATAACATTGATTTTTATTCACAGCTCACGCTAGCTGTTTCTCTCATCTTTGATCTTTGGACACTAATGATTCCAGTCCCAACGTATCCATTGCTGAACTTGCTTGGCTTTGATTTTTTTATTTCAATATAAAAACTTTGTGGATTTTCATACTCCATTAAAATGGAGTATGGGTTTTTATTTCACAATTTAGCCAATTTCATGTACTTTGGAAATTTCTATCCTTTTTTTCTGACAGTCAGAAACATGTTTTTCCTGAAGGAATTTGGGTCTCTATTGAACCCCTTCATTATGCTTATCCATGGTCAGGTGCTTATGCCAATTCCCAAAGTTTCTATTCTACATGATTATCAATTTTCTTATTCCTTTGCCACCATCCATCCCCCTCTTTCAGCAAATGAACTTGCCTCTTACTAAGAAAAGCAAGGTTAACAGAAGTGATAATTTTCATCTTTGAATCTGTAACTAACTCCTGAGACCTTCCTGTCCTCTCCCCAGTTTGCCCCCTTTCCTTCAGTTTTACAGGAAGAACCATGTGCCCTTAACTATGAGATCAACGCCTTCATCTATTCTTCATCCAATTCCATCTTCTTTTTTTCAGATTCAGCATTTGCCTCTGCTGTGTTTTTAATCTCTCCCTCTTTGTTGACTTGTAAACTTTAAATTCCTTTAGTCTTAGCTTTGACTTTGAATCTCTTTAGTTTCTTACTACTTTATCTCTCTCCTTCCCAATCAGAAGCGTAGAAACCCTCAACTTCCTTCTGTGGCTCCTATGCCCCTGCCTGTTTCTTAAATACTGACACCTCCTGTTACCCCAGGGTTTTATTTGTAAGCACTGTTTTTATTTCAGAATGCACTGAATGAGATTGCCCTTAGGTGATCTTTTTCACTCCCTGGACTTCTACTGATCTTGCTGCTGATGCCAATGTTTTCATTTCTATTTAAAACTTCACTCTTAAATTGTACACTGCCTATTGGGCCATCTCAATCTGGTCTTCCCTAAGCATCACCAAACAAACAATATGTACAAAACTCCTCTGATCAACCTTCCCGCCCCCCAAGTCTGCTTCTTTTATCATCTGTTATTGTCATGAGTGGTATAACTGAGTACCCAGGCACCCAAGCCAAACTGGGAGTCACCGAGCCGCTTTCCTCACCCAGATGCCCATTCAGTGCCTAGGGTCTGACCATCTTTTCTCTTTAAGTTCTTGGGTATCATTCTTCTCCCTTCCACACCCCCTGCTTCCACACCAAATTCGTTCTCTTTGGAAATCCTGGTGTGGTCTTTCTGCTCTGAATGTTTGTGTGTTTGTTTTTTCTGTGAACCAAGCTTTTTCTGATCCCCAGCTTTCCCACATTCTCCCCACTGGTCCCTCTCCCTTAATCACTTTATCTACTCTGATGTTGACCTTGTGAAACATGTGTGAACACAATCATCAACTGAGATCTTCCTTAACAACAACAAAAATGCAGCTCTATTTCATTCATGGTTGTGTTTAAAACCCTCTAACAGGCCTCCATCGCCTTTAAGATAAAGTTCAAACTCCTTAGCATGATATACAGATTTTCTTCTCTAGACTCTTCTCTCCCCAGACTTCTGCCTACAACTTACGCTCTTGTCACAGCAAATTTCTCACATTTCATATCTCTGTCATGCACAATGCTATCCACATCACCAAGTCACGTATCTTTGCTCAACATTTTTTTTCTACTTGCAATGTTTCTAATACCTACTCCCCACTCCTGTCTAGCAAACCATCTATATATCTTTTAAAAAATAATCTCAAAAATCACCTACTCTTTGAATCTTTTCTGTGCCACCACCTACCAATTGGAACTGATCACCTTTCTTTTTTGCACTCCTGTGTAGACTTCTATCACAGCGCCTCTAATGGACATATTTGTCTCCTGGTAATAATTCATTAACTTGTTATGCTTTTCTCTTATTTAACAGAGAATCTTTGCTTCCAAGGAGCACACAAAGAGAAACAGAGAGGCAACTAGACAGATACAATACAGCAAGTAGCCCAATAGTTATCTTCTATCTATCTCAGGGGTACAGAGGAAGAACATCTAATCCAGTAAGCACCTCATCCTCTGCCCACCAAATTTCCTCAGTAAGTGTATGAAACTTATTGAGCACAGCATGGTTGTTTGGGAAAGAGAAAAGGAGTGAGGAACCAGCTCAAGAAATGACCCAAAGAAAGGTCTAATTAGCTCGGTCCATTTTCCTTCAAATCTGTACCTTCATATTCACTCAATTTTGCACCTGGACCCTCTCTTTTGGGAACATGAAGGGCTCAAGGCAATAGCCAAACAACAGAGCAGCTAGTTCATGTTCTGCCAGTAAGTTTCAGGAGTTCCTTCCAGCTCTGCTTCAGCCAGGAACTCAAATCCCTTGCTGGAAATTGTGACCAGGAGATATATGGTAAGAAATAACTAATTAATCCAGAGCCTTCAGCTTCATGATGGAACCCAATGTGGTAACTACATCCCCCCCTCCATCCTGCTCAGAACCTGTCAGCCATCAAAACCCACTGGAGCCAAGATGACCCCCAGTCTCCTCTAGTCCACAAGCACCTGAGAAATGTATCATTGAAGAGATCTGTGCTTGAATCTTGGCCTCACCACTTACAAGGTGTGACACTGACACAGTCCTCAACCTCTGTACATTCCAAAGGTTTCACGTGTAAAATGAGAATAATGCCTTCCTCAAAACGATGCTCTCCGGAATAATGTGATTAAAAGGCCTCACTTGGTAGCTACCACACAATAACCATACGCTCTTGAGGGCTCACTCTGAGCTAAAAGAGGAAAAGTTCCCTTTCATGGGTCTGTTTTCTGGGGTTTGCTCTGTTTATGGCCCAAAACACAAACAAACAAACAAACTGTGGTCATAAATATCCACCATCACTTACAGTCCTTTGTGACCTTACTAACCAGCCTAGAAGAGGGGGATTCAGGACAGACTCACAGCCCTAGCTAGTCTGAAGCTGGCTTATGGCTAAATTCATTCTTGACATTGTAAATTCTCATTTCAGCACCGCATATTAACTCACCCAGGTGATCCCCATGCTTCGCTTGTAACAACTCAGCCCTTCACGACATCTCTTCTTTCCTCACCACATGTGACCCTGGTTAATTCAAATGTGTAACCAGCATTGAGGAAAGGGGGACTGAGATGGTTTCTTCCTATAACCCTTTATTAAAAATGATTCATGTATCACTTTTTAAGAGGCGGCAAAGAGCAAAGGAAGACAGTAAAGTAGAAGGAGGGATAAAATGAAAGCAGAAAAGCAGGAGGTGAAGTTGTTCAAGATGTTGATATAGGTTGTCCCCAATTTGTCTTCCTCACAAGACCAGCTAATTACTCTCCAAAGACAAGACACCATTTGAAGACCCCAGAGCTGGGGCTGAGGTAGAAGTATCCACCCTCTGGAATTTATTGTTGGATACACAATATAAGTAAACAAATGGGACTATATCAAACTAAAAATCTTTTGCACAGCAAAAGAAACTATCAACAAAATGAAAGGCAACCTACGGCATGTGGGAAAATATTTGCAAACCATACATCTGATAAGGTTAATACCCCAAATATATAAGGAACACGTACTATTCAATACCAAACCAAATGAAACCAAATCCCAAGCCCAAATAACTCGATTTAAAAATGGGTAAATGACCTGAATAGAAAAATTTCCAAAGAAGATTTACAAATGGCCAACGTGGAAAGTTGCTCAATATCCATCACCAGGAAAATGCAAATTAAAATCACAATGAGATATGACCTCACACCTGTTGGAATGGCTATTATAAAAAAGATGAGATAAGAAATGCTGGCAAGAATGAAAAAAGAAAAGAAATGCTGGCAAGAATGAAAAAAGAAAAGAAAAAGATCCCTTGTGCCCTGTTGGTGGGAATAGAAATTGGTACAGCCACTATGAAAAAATAGTATGGGGATTCTTCAAAGCATTAAAAATAAAACCACCACATGGTCCAGCAATTCTACTTCTAGGTATACTACCCAAAGGAAATGAAATCTCTAAATGGAAGACATATTTGCACCCCCATGTTCATGGTAGTATTATTTGCAATAGACAAGGTATGGAAACAACCTAAGTGTCTGTTAATATATAAATGAATAAAGAAAATGTGAATATACGTAATAGAGTATTATTCATCCATAGGAAGGAAATTCTGCCATTGGCCATCGCATGGATGAAACTTTCTATGCTAAGTGAAATAAGTCAGAGAGAGCCAAATACTATATGATATCTTTTTAAAAAAATAGATTTTATTGATTTTTTTTTTACAGAGAGGAAGGGAGAGGGATAGAGAGTTAGTAACATCGATGACAGTGAAACATTGATTCAGCTGCCTCCAGCACACTCATCCCTACTGGGGATGTGCCTGAAACCAAGGTACATGCCCTTGACCGGAATCAAACCTGGGACCCTTCAGTCTGCAGGCTGATGCTCTATCTACTGAGCCAAACCGGTTAGGGCTATATGGTATCTTTTATATGGAATTTTAAAAAACTGAACTCACAGAAATAGAGAGTAGCTTGGTGGTTGTTAGAACAGGGGTCTGGGGTAAGGAATGGATGAAGGTGGTTAAAGGGTATAAAACTCCAGTTTTGACATAAATAATTTCTGGGGACCTAATGTACAGCATGGCAACAACCGTACTGCATACTTAAAAGTGGCTAAGAGATTAGATCTTAACATTTCTAACCACCCACACAAAAGACAACTTTGTGAGATGATGGATGTGTTAAACAACCTTATTGTTGTAATCACTTTGCAATATGTACCTACATCAAACCATCATGTTGAATACACCTTAAACTTACACAATGTTATATGTCAATTATATCTCAATAAAGATGGGAAAATATCAAGCAAATATTAATGAAGAAAACAAAATCAATCAGGCAAGAAAGCAGGAGATACATTCATATACGTCTGTACTCTTCCCAGGACAAGGAGACAGGAACCAGAGCTTCCCAGCCCCGTCCCCCACCTCACACACAAATAAGATATAACTCATCTCGCCAAGGAGACTGGAGAATTGCTGCCTCCAGGAGGAACTGGACTCTCCACTAATCTCTGAGACCATACATTTTTGAAACTATTCCTAAGAAATCAGTGAATTAATTTCCTTTTTATTTCCTTCTGAGAAAACTAAATTACTAATAGTACCATGATGTTCTCCCTCACTGGAAAATTGCCCTGATTCCAGTAGTTGGTTTTTGGAGCCATCAAATTTTTAAAGAAAACATTTAGTACTAGAATTAGCCTCAGCATTCTACTCTCTGTAGGACAATATTGGCATTTTTTCCTTTCTTGAGTTCCTTCTCTCTTCACTTATTTACCCTCTGCTTTAATAGTGCTACTTTCCATACTGCACTTTCTATCTTCAGACATATTTACAGACTTTCCAAAATAAATGTTAGTCCCCCAAATACACATTCTGGGACCCAGATGAACCATTTGGGGATAACACCTCAGGCCCACATAGAAAGTTTCATGAGCAACCTCTGGCTTTAGTCTTCTCTGAGCACAGGTTACAGGAGAGTAGGCCTGGAAGTATTTAAAGCATTTTATTTTCTTGGTCTGTTCAGGCTGCCATAACAAACTACCATAGACTGTGTGCCTTAAACAAGAATTTATTTCCTCAAAGTTCTGGAGACCGGGCAGGTCAAGATCTAGGTGCCAACCTGGGCCATCTTTGCTGAGAGCACTCTGGCTTGTAGATGCTGCCTTCTCTTTGTATTCTCACAGGATGGGGAGAGAGAGGTGCTCTCTAGATTCTTCTGTTAGGACTCTAATCCTACTGGATCGGGGCTCCACCTTTATGACACTGCTTAACCCTAATGAGTTCCTTACTCTAAATACAGTCACGTTGGGGGTCTAGGTCCAGTGAGAAAGCAATAAATGCCTGTTGAATGGGACTAACCAGCTGATAAGCCAGGGAGTCGTTCTCTGGATGTGCCTCCAGGTGCGCGGCTCATGCTCGCGGCCATCCCTGGTAGAATTCCCTTCCCAGAAGAACCCCTTCTGCGTTTCCTCAGTGGTCACCTCCATAGGCAGCAGGAAGCACAGTCCAAACAGCTCTGGGCCCCACCTGGTTCTGCTCAGGGACCGGCACTCAACCACCTCCTTGCTGACTCACTTGTGCGTGTGCACCAGTAATAATGACAATGATAATAATAGTAACAACACTGTTATGCAGAGCTTATTGGCGTCTGTTACTGGACCAAATGCTTTGTAAGGATTAGCTTGGTTGTCATAACAACTCTGACTTCTCTGTTGGAAGATGAGGAAACCAAAGCTCAGAGAGGTCAAGTAATTTGTCCCCATTTGACAGAGGAGAGCTCCAGCGACCAGCCCTAGCAAGTGCTATTTCCAGATCTAGACCAAGCTCTCCAAGGCCCTTTCTAAGGTGCCATGCTGTTTTCCAGCATCACCAAGTTTCCCATGGGGCTCACTGTGCCATCCTGGAAGAGGTCAATCCAAGTGGTCAATCAGCTGTGCCTACAGGCCATGATTAGAGCACAGATACTAAGTTATCTCATACCCCAAGGCAAAGGACATGGTCCCAGTAGGAAATGACTAACAGGGATCCTTTGCTTCTGAGGCGAGGGCTCGAATCTACAACTAGTTAGTGCCAGTTCTGTTGGCGTGCTGTCTACATAATGCGAACCATGGCACTTGGCATTGGCTCTTAAATTTGGCACACTCCACACTCCTCCTGGACCCACGAGATAACATAAGCAAATGTTTTCTGATGCTGTAAGAAATGAGTGCTTTGCAGGTAGGAGAAAACGCAAACATCATTGCTACAAGGGTCTCACTCCATCCAATCCCAAGGGCAAACAGCTCCCTCCCTCTCGACCCTTCAAAAGGTTAAATGTGAGCAAGGGCCCAGATAAATGGTCACAAGGCAAACAAAGTCATGTAAATAAATGCATCGCTGATCTATGCAAACTGGAGATGCCAAATATGCCATCTGCGCCATTTCTCATGATGAGTCAAATTTTCCCCCACACGTCCCAAACAATGAGAAGTTGACCATGTTTATGCAGACGCAGGCATGCATCATTGGACACTCTTGGAAAATTTTTTGAAAATTTCAGACCCATAGAGAAGAAGTGGCTTTTGTGGTTTTCTAGGTTTGGTTGAAGTTGGAAGAAAAAAAACCACACCTCACTTTGGTGTGATAGGGCGTATGTCCAGGGTTTGAGAGGGCGCTGGCAATTTATCATGATTTTTAGTGGGTTCTGGGTGTAGCGGCAAACTAAGCCTCCTCAACTTGCCCACTCATTCACTTAGCAAAAGCACTATTGGCATCTAATTATGTTGGGCACTGCATTGTTATGGATGCCAAAGTAAGTAAAATGTGATGCCTGCCCTAGAGGGCCATTCCTTGCACTGTGAGAATTTGCTTGGCATGATTTATGGATAATTGCTTGAAAAATAAAAATTAAGAGCTGGTAATCAGAATTACATGTGGAGCATCTTCTGTATACAAATGACCAGGATGTATTCCTTCCATTACTAATAGACCTAAAGTAGAGCTCAGGCATATGAATTATTTTAAAAACGAAATGAAACGTCTAGGGCAAGCATTTCCTGTAAAGAGCTGGATAGAACATGTTTTCAGATTTGTGGGTCATACAGTTTTTGTTGCAACTACTTACTCCTGCCATGACAGCATGAAGGCAGCCACAGACAATTTGAGAATAAGGGGGCATGATTGTGTGGTTGTGTTCCAACTGAACTTCATTATTACACAAACAGACAGCATGCTGGATTTATTCAGCCTATGGGCTGTAGTTTATCACCTCCTGTTCTAGATGATTCTTATGGACAACTAGGATTGAATCTGCTTGCCTAGAAAATATTGTGACTTTGGAGGGTATGTGACAGGCACCACCAAAGACATTAAGTGGTGTAACACTGCTTCTCCATCCACATCAAAATACAGAAAACTATATTTTTATCATTCTTCCAGTGCAATCTATGCACATGTATATTGAATCTGATCAAATACTTTTCAGAAATCATAGTTAAGTCTATTCTCACTGGAGGTAGAGCATTTGACAAGGTATACAGTCTAAACCAAGAAATCAACCTACTTACATTCTAAGTTATTTTTTTAAGATCCTGATAAAACGTATTCAGGAAGCAGGCCCTCATGGCCCCCTTCCTTGAGGAGAGGGCAGGCTACCCATGCAGGCCCAGAGCCCAGCTCTCTCTCCTGCCTCCCCACAGCCGGATCTGGGCACGGAACAAGGACAACCAACCAACCAAGGAAAACCTTTCCAACAGTCTCAGAAAGAAGCCTTTAAACACAAGCTCCTATTAGAGGGACAGAAGCTGTGGTCCTCACTCTCTCTCCATTCACACCCATTTCCAAGCACCTCCACAAATGCACTCAGTATGTGGGTCAAAGTGCATTCACCACCAATGCTTCTCTAGGGCTTCCCTGTTGGGGGAGCTTTATGTTTTAGCATCCTCATCGATGCAGCAGGCTATTAGCTTTACATCTGATGCAAACATTTCACTGTCCAGTCGTGCTTTAAAGAAAGGCTTTTGTTCCCTTGGCCATCTGTCCTGTCGGCAGCTGAAATCCCACCCATCTCCCTGCCGTGCACTACTGCTCCTTGGGCGGGGTAGTAACCCTCCACCTTTCCACGGACCTCGGTTGTCCTCTTTGCACCTCCCTCACTCTCCATCTCAGAGCAGTCATGGGGCTTCAAGGAGCCCAAAGAGGCTGCTTCTCAAGGCAGGGACCCCCTCTGCCAGAAATGGGGACCAGGTGAGCAAAGCTCTCCTACCAGAAACCAGTGTGGCCATGGCGGGCGGGCTCCTAGAGAGATTCTTTCAATAAGCAAATTTGCGGTCAGTGCTACAAACCCCACTGCACAGTTTCTACTGCTTTATCAGGGAAGCTCCGAGAATGATTCTATGGCTCCTCTTTCTGGAAATTAAAGTTCTCAGATAATGCAAGGAGGAGAATAAAACCCTTCCAGGCCACCGTAGCACCACGAAGGAGACCCTTCTCCTGATGGTCAGCAGTGTGGGACTGGGTCCCTGTAGAAGAAAGCAGCTGGCCCAGGGCCGGGAAGCAAGCTGCAGGTCTAAGGAGAGAGGAGACAGACAGGAGCACATGCTCATCTTCATTTCTGGTCATAAAGCAGCCGTTCACTCTGCTAGGATGGAACAGCGATGCTTTTCTATTCAGCCTTCACCATCGTCTTTCTTCCATTTCTATGACGGATTTCATTCCTGTTCAGCTATAAGCCCAGCAGAGCCCTCAGCCTGCCATTCTCCAGTCCACTTTCCATTGTGTCATTTTATTTTAAATCTAGAACTCAAATTCTTGTTTACATGTCAATAACTCAGTGTTACCTACACTTATTTAAAAACAGAAAGAGGCCACTAAATATCCACATTGTAGATAATTCTATAATCCATGTTGTGGATAATAACCAATATCCATATATACCATTTATGGCAAAAGATCCTAGTAGTATTGACCATTATTCTTATTTAAACACTAGCCTGATGCGTGAAATTTGTGCAAGAATAAGCCTTCCTTCCCCCGGCTGCTGCTCCGGCTTCCCTCTGGCACCTGGGACCCGGGCATCCCTAGCAGCCCTGGCTTCATCTGGAAGGTCATCTGGAAGGATGTCTGGTCTAATTAGCATATTACACTTTTATTATTATAGATAGTTTTTAGTTCTTTTTCTCTCAAGGACTGGGTTTGGATAACTGAGAATTGAAGAAACATTAAAAACTCTTTGGGTATAAATTGGGGGAGAAAAGGAAATGTTAATACTAAGTTGCAGCCTGAGATTGCCCTTATCTTTAATGATGGAAATGGAATTCAGTGCACCACGCAAAAGAGCATTCTTATATTTTTAAATTGCAAGTGTCCAATTATGTACAAGGGTCAAGGCAGGATTGATCGGAAGGAGCTCAATTTGAAAATCCCTTTAAAAATAAGGACAAAGGATGCTGCTTTATGAAACGACAATGTTTAAAAATGAAAAGTATTATGCATGCCACATGGCTGAAGATCATATTTTTATTAATGCAAGTTTTTAAATGCTGATTAATCCCCTCGAGAGTCAGTTTCCCAAAGCATTGGACTGTATTCAAGTCTTTTTCAAAACGGCACATCACCTCTATTATTCTGAATATTAATTGAACAACATTATAACGAATGATACAAAGCAAGATTTAAGACATGATTACAGCTGTCAGTGCTTACATCTAAATAAGTCATCGGGAATTCAAGCTTAGAAGCAAAAAAAAAAAAAAAAATGCTGTAAATCGGTCTTAAAAGAGCCAAACTCTCCCTTAGCCTTTTTTCAAACAAGAATTTGATGCTTTTGGGCTCGAGAAAGCTTCAGCTATGACTTCTCTTAACGCAGTTAAGTGGCCAATTCTCGACCAGACATCAGAGTTACCTTTTTGACTTGTGGCTTGGGATAACGTCAAGGGCATTTTCTTTTGGGGGGAGGGAGAGAGGGAGAGCCAAAGAATATTAAATTCATTAATAAATTTTCCTCATTTTCTTATTTTATATTTCTAATTCAGCTTCTTGTCTACATTAAAGAAAAATCAAAGAATTAGCCAAAATTTGGCTGCCAAATTATTTATTAATCAAATAAAATATTACTGCGATTTTAAAGCAACTCATTAAATTCAGAGTCAAGAAGCTGCAAGTAACTAATGACTTATTTTTACAATAACCAACGATCTAACTTAAACTTCTTTTATTCCCCAAATCCAGCACGGGGCAGAGAAAAGTCCTCATTTCATCCCTAGAAGCAGTGGAAATACTGGCTTCTGTCCCGACCCTGGGGAATGTTAGTTTTATTTTGTTTCCTTACATGGTTGCTGTGTATTTGAATGACAGCTCTTTGTTCAAAAGGATGCAACAGCCATTCTCACATCTAATTCTAATGAGATAAATGGCATGATGAAGGGAATATTAAAAATTTACAGCCCTCTTCACTAAAGTTTATTTGTCAGCTGAACATGCTGAATATTGCATAGCACGCGCACACACACACACCCTCAGACACACACAACAATCATGCCATCCTGATGATGAAAAAGATATGAGGAAATAATGATGCAGTGACAACAAGTCTGATGGAGTTTGCATCTCAGTTGCTGTTTGGCACGTCACTGAATCAGATTGTGCCAACCCGGCAGAATTGCACAATATGTTAGTGTAAAGGGTCCACAGTTTAAGGGGAAAATCTAGAAGTGTTAACTATACACTGTCTAATTATACAACCTTACTGTCCCAGAATGTGATTTCAGAAACCATTTCTGACATATGGGACAAGGGTAGAACAGCTGGTCATTAAGGTTTCCTCAAGACTATTTAGCAACACACTTGAATGTAATTAAAGTGAGACACTAAATACTGCACTTGTGGTACAATGTATTTTTAATTTTTATGGCATGTGGTAAAAGTAAATAGATGCAAAACATTCAAGTTTCCCCATTCGGCATCCCACTTGTCAAAGATGCAGGGTCTGCCTGGCTGATTGCAAGCGGGGTCCGGGCGTAAGTCACAGACATCCATTTGGGGTGTTTAAGGCTGTTTTGAAGGGACTGAATTTGGCAATACTCAGAGGGATGTCTAATTGGAACTCTCAGACAAAGCATGAGATGAATTCGTTCATTTATTTATTCATTCATTCATCAAACACGACCTGGAATTATTTTAGATAATAAAGACATTAGCCCTGCCCTTGGGTTGCTCACAGCTTACTGTGTTTAAAACACAGGGTGATGGGAGGTGATGAAAGGGTACTGTGGGAGCACCAGAAGGGGTGCCTGGTCTAATCCAGAGATGTCAGACAAAGCCCCCTGAGTAGGAACCACCTCAGGCAGCTAGAACGTGAGGAAGCCAGTGAGTGTAAAGGGTGGGGCAGAGGAATTGAAGCAGAGTGAGCAGCTTATGCAAAGACTTGGAGTTGAAGGAGAACATTGTAATACGAATATAAATGTTTACAATTGATTGAATATTTACAGCGTCCTGGCAGTGGGCTTAGCCATTAACAGATATTATCTCATTTAATCCTCACAGCAACCGTATGTGATAAGTACTATTATTACCTATACTTTACAGACGAAACAAACAGGATAGTCCATGGCAAAGCAGTTAGTGGGTGAGGGCACCAGGATTCAAGCTCAGGTCTGTCCGAGTCCCAGGTCAAACTTTTCTCCCTATTGCATTTCCCAGATGACATGTGTATAGCACGTCTATTTGGTTTTCCAAAAACTTAGAATATAAACTCATTAGTCCTTTAAAAAACCCTAGGATTAAGAGCATAAAAAGATAAGCTACAGACCCGGAGAAAATATTTACAAACTACATGTCTGATCAAGGAATTGTATCCAGAATATACAAAGAACTCTCAAAACTCAACAGTAAGGAAATAAAGTGAATGAGCAAAAGATTTGGACAGGCACTCACTAAAGAAGGGGGGAAAAAAGACAAATACGCACATAAAAAAAAATGCTCAACATTACTGGCCATTAGGGGAATGCAAATTAAAAGCACAAAGGGCTATCATTACATCTCTATTGGAGAGGCTACAATAATAAAAATAATAACAAGTCTAGCATGGATGGGGAGCGACTGGAGTTGATGGGAGTGTGGAGAGCATATAGCCACTCTGGAAAAGTTTGGCAGTTTTTCAATAAAATTAAACACACAGTTACCATATGACCCAGGAGACCCACTCCTCAGTATGTACCTAGAGAAGTTAAAACTTATGTTTATATTTTGAGTTGCATTATTCATGATCTTTAAAAACCAGAAACCATCCAAGTGTCCTTCAACAAATGAATGGACAAACAAGCAGTCTCACATCCACACATGGACTATTGCTCAGCCCTGGAAAGGAGTGAACTAGTGATACACTCACAGCGCGGTTGAATCTCAAAGGCTTTAGGTTGAGGAAAGAGGCCAGACTCAAAAGGTTACACACTGGATGACATTCTGAAAAAGGACCCTTATAGGAATGGTTGCCATGGGTTGGGAAGAGGGGAGTTTGACTACAGAGGGACAAGACAGTATGAGAGTATTTTTAGGATGAGGAAGCTGTTCTGTATCTGGGCTGTGGTGGTGGTGGTGGTGATAGGAACATATCCCTTGTTAAGACCCATAGAGCTACATACCCAAATATAAAGTTAATTTTCCTGCATATAAATTAAAAATAAAAACCCTCTGAAGTACATGTTTTCCCCCAAAACAAACCCTGAGATAAGAAATCTGGGCTAGGGATTTATTTGCAAAGTGAATCCGGGAATTGCAAGTGAAAAAATGGGGAAGGTGAGACAGAGGGGGAAGAAAAGCAAAAAAACAAACAAACAAAAACAGCAATAGTGCATCATGAGTGAGTTTCCACTGTGGAGAACTTCAGCTCAATCCTGTTGAGAATCTTCTGAGCATCTATGAGGAATAGGTCTCAGAATCACTCCACCTCTAGGCATCTTTCATTTGGTTGAGGTTGAGGTTACCCTGAGGAACATAAGTCTCAGGCTTTTAGATTTCACAAGTGTCTTTAAAAATGAAGAGGAAAGACCCAGGTCCTTGAAGTGGGAAGATATCCACTTCCTCTTGCAGCTGCTGGTGAATTTGGGGGGCCTGGGGTTTGGGAAGGCAACCAACAGCATCTGCTAATGAAGTATTAGTAATGGATGTTCTACACATTTGATTTTGCAATAAAGTAGGGGAAATTTGCCAAACAATTAGAATAAATATATGCAATGTTGATAATAAAAACTTCAGTCATTAGGGAAAATATTTAACAATATGCCAGGGTCCACAGGAGACTTGCCAGACTTCTTCATATTCCATCAGGTAATTCTTTAAACAGCCCTGTGAGATAAATGTCAATATTCCCATTTTACAAGTAAGGAAACTGATGCTTATAAATATTTACGTAGCTTTCCCAAGATTACATGTGTATGTGCACACCCCCCCAAACACACATAGTTAAGGAGTCATAACTTAGAAGCCCATAGCTTTTCCATCATACTTGTGATTAAAAAGCCAGATCTAAGTCACTCTAGGGCGAGCCCTACTTGTAGGAATATGCAGGCCCTCTCTTTCTGGTGATCTATGGCCATTTCATTGCTCAATAGAATCTCCCATAGACAGTGGCTGAGGAAAAAAAAGACATAAAACTCAAACCAATCCACTTTATCCCTTACACAAATGTCTAGAAAATGTTGAAACTTTGGCTGATAAGAAATTGAAAATTGGCCACAGATAATAATCTTTCCTGCTGCTGTCTTCTCATTATAAATTGCCCCAGCCATGAGCATCCATCTTGTAACTCCTGCCTCTTTAACAGGATTGTAGAACTACACCTTTCATTTTCCTTGCTGCTCCTTAATGGGCAGATCTTCAACCCTGAAGATGACTGTGCTACAGAAGGACATGAACTTGGAGTTGTTTTCCACTGTAGGAAGAACAGGACTAGAGAGTCATCCACATTCCGTCACTTTCTCCCAATCTCTATTGTCATCATAGTAGCTGGACACAGTTAGTTGATACAGACTTTTGGCCAAAGAACAAAGGAAAGCTAACTGACCCACGTGGGCACTGAACCCCTGACCTCATTAGCATTGTTTTCTCACCACCTCCGCTAACAGACAGCCCAATTATGAGCACCACATCAAAGAGGGAGGTCACCTCTTCACCTGCAGCCAAGAAACGCCTACGACTGCTGGTTGTTAAGAAGAGAATGCTTTTCCAGGCCAATCACCACAGTATAGCATCAACACCCACAAGTGATTTCTAAGAATCTTCCCTCCTTGCATGGCTCCATCTAACAAGAATTGCCAATGGATTAAGAAGTACAAAATGCTTGTTTCAGAATAGTCATGGAGATGTAAAGTATAGCGTAGGGAATATAGTCAATAAAATTCTAATAACTATGTATGGTATCAGATGGGTATGAAATTTATGATCACCATTTAGTAATTTATATAATGTCCAATCACTGGGGTGTACACCTGGAATGAATATAATAGTGTATGTCAATTGTCATTGAAAAATAAAAAATGATTAACAATGGCTGTCAATGTGGTTTCCAGTATGAAAGATGACAAAATCTTTGAGAGCATCACCCTGGACAGACGTTCTGGAGTAGAGCATGCCTTCTCACCAAGACTCTCGGGTCCAAGCCAACTCTGATCCTCTAATCCTATCCCTATCCCCCTCTCCAAAACCCTCCCACACTGTGAGACCTGACACTTGAGGATCTGCCTATGAACAGAACACTTCTTTTGAGTGTCCACTGAAGGACCTCTGGCAGAGACATTTCCACAATGAGTTTACAATGGAAATAATTCTTGTCACTCTATGACAGTATAGAAGTTCTTCAAAGTGGTTCTTAAACTGTTCAGCACAACTTCCTTTTTCTGAAAGGTATCGAATTCATGGGATTTGTGCCTCTGTGTTCATGAGTATATATGTATACATAACTGTTTAGAAAATTTAAAAAAATATGTAAGTTGAGTTGCACCTAATTAGTTGTTTTCCCTTTTTTTGGAAAGCCAAAGCTATTTCAAGAAGCTCCTGGAATGCAATGACAAGTCAATCAATCAAGGCATGATGCTAATAAAACCAAAATAGATGGCCAAATTCCTAGGCCAGTTGTAGGGCTTTTCTACAGCCATGGGCCACAACCTTAGGCAGGGCCAACCAGCTCACACACACTGTGATTTACATAATGAGGAAAAGCAGAGTTAGAGCATTGAGAGTTCAATGGAGAAACATCTCTATTGGGAAAAAAAAGAGTAAATTCTGATGATAGTGGTTTCACTTTTACTGTCCTCATATACTAAGGGCAGCACTAATTAATGAATGAGAAGATGCATGCTCAGATGGGCTAGAGTTGGCCCATCCAAAGGTGAATCACAGATTCCAAATTGTGGCTATACTTCAGAATATATTTTACTCTCTAGAAGATTTTTTTTTTTTTTTTTTTTTACTCTATAGGTGTAGTAGCTAATCCTTTCTTCCCCTCAACCTTTCTCTTCCCAGTATGAGACAACAATGATGTGTTTCCCCACCTCCCACCAAGCATAAGCATACAATTTGCAGCCAGTTTATGAGTCAATTCTGATTCAATTTCAGGCTTTGCTAGTATCCCCACATCCCATTCTCTAATTCCAGGCATAAGGAAGATTAGACCTGCCCTCTGACGTGTGCCAATGTGAGTAGATTGGGCCAATGGAATATGAGTAAAAGAGTCTAAAACATTTAATTGCTTATATTCCACTCTCTAGACTTTGCAGCAACAAAACCCAGAGGCAAACCTGAGCCTCTTGGTGAGATGTCAGCACCAGAAATGATGGCACATCATCAGCCTGGACTCCTGAGTGACTTTTATGTGGAGCAGAGCTGCTCTGACCCTGAACCACCACCTCCCAATGATAGGGTAGGCAGGAAGCCAACCCCTGTTGTTTGAAGTCATGGAACATTTGAAGTTTCTTTCTATAATCTATCCAGAGAAGAAAGTCTTTCAGCATCTCAGCCTTTCAGAGAGTTAAGATCAGGTATCTGAAGTCCTGGCAAACTTCTGCATAAAGAAGTGCTCACTAAGGCACTCCCTATGATAGTAGCCTTTCATATAACTGGGTGCGTGTCTCAGTTTCCCCTCTGAGTAGGTATTTGACCCTATTCTAGCTTAGCTCTTTCTAGACCTCCATCACATCACTATCAATGTAGCATTAGATATCTCCTGCCTCCACCTGTACTCTGACATCATCTCCTGCCATCTGGCTTGAGTTTAGACCCCTCTGAACGTCTCCAGGTTTGCCACACTCCCTGTCACACATTCACTGTGCTGCTCTCCCAGGATTCTGCCACAAGCTCCCCCTCTCCCACCCGACCTCCCATTTCAGGTGTTGGTTACCAAGTGGCCAGTGCACCTCAAGCTGAACCTACCTGAGTTTTGCTGACATCCCAGGATATGGTTAAGTTATATAGAAGAGCCTAGGGCAACTTGAGAAGGATGAACTTTCAGAACAAATCCCACTCCTGCCAGATTCTACAAGAGGCCTGAAAGAAGTAAAAGCCAACTGGAAGAATGTGGTCTGAGCTGGGAATTAGTCAGAAGACGGGTGTCAAGACACTTAAAAGTAGCTTAGGAAGGGAAGTTTTACTGGGAACCCAGTTGAGGTTGACATTGGGAGGTCAGAGAGGTAGACAGAATCAGGGGAGTGTGAGAGGCAGCACAAACCCTCAGAAAGACAGACCTGGTTGCATTTCTGACAGAGTGCTGGTGGCATTTTTGAGACAGGTAACACAGCAGCCTCTAGCTCTCCAATCCAGGGCCAGCGTGAAACCTAAGTCTTAGAAATAAGGCCAACGTCAACCATCCAGCTAGGTTTCTAGCCCAAGGACTGGGGAATTTGAATCCCCCAAACCTGCCATAGCTCCCTAAATTTTCATAGGTTAACTTAAAGATTTGTCCTAGAGTTTGGGAGATGTATATGCGTATAAGTGAGGTTAAGGATACTTGACATGAGGCAAAGAGGCACAGAAGCAGGCAGGGTTGTACGATATTCCTAAGTACAGTACATTGACATCATGATCAGACCACTGGGCAAAATGGGGAGCCAAATCGCCAAACTGAAATAATTTAATGAGATAATTCATGGTTTTGCATAAATGTTGACAATTGATTCAATGCATAGAACCTTTCTAGGGTGGGTGATAAGTGTGGGCTTATCCTCAGGCCCTGGCATATGTGTGAGGTAGTGCTACTGGCTTAAACGGTTTGGACTGAGGGACAAGGAGAGAATAGCTCCATCAGCCAGTGTTCACCAAGAATGAGCTATGTGCCTACCAAATGTGTAGGAAGATTTGGACTCCTTCCTTAAGGAGGCCTGTGGTTAAGTTTGTTGATAGAAGAGTCTGTGGTCTTTAAAACATAAAAATCTAAGTTCTAGCATTTATGAGTCTTTATATGATCAACATCACACAATTCAGTTTAAAAGTTAAAATGGAAAAATCAATCTGTCACTTAGCTAGTCCTCCCCAATTTGCAAATGTGTGAACATTTTAAAGAAATGTTTTTAAACCAAATTTTGACACAAATTGGTGAAGTAGAAATCTCAGACTATGGTAACAGATGGTGGTCTAAGGGACAAAAAGGCTCAGAGACCTGGGCATATTGGAGTGGTGTGACTAGGTCATGGATGCTATGATGCAACTCCCAGATCCCTCTTTAGAAATAAAGGGTTATTTCCCAGCTGCCTGGAGTACTATTAGCTGACTGTACGCAGTTGTCTTCTCTCTAGGGAATTGCCCTCAGCTGACCAGAGGTGCCTTTCCCGGGGCCATGGCCCCTCCCCAGAGGCAGTCTGCACACAGTGACTGTTTGAAGCAAGAGTATAAATGTTGGTCCACTTACTCCAACTCAGGATGACTCAGAAGGGCTGGCCCTATCTCAGGACCCTATGAGGAGACAGCAGAGGCCTGTTTGGAAACTGCATCAGAGTCTGCTCCAATGGGAGAACCCAGAGCATGTTTCATTTATCCTCAAGACCAACTATAGCAGGCAGTGGGAACTGTAGTTGGTCCCATTAGTCCTAATCCTACAAATTTTCCCATAAAGGCCATCCAGAATCCTGGAGGAGCTATTCCCAGACTGGAAAAATTTACTCGATAAATTTATTACACAGACACTCTTAAGAACCAAAATACTGATTTCTCCAGTAATTGTGAGTTGGCTTCTGATGGTTCACACCTGAGTTCCTCTCTGGAAATTGCCCTCAACTGAAGGGAATCACCTCACTGAGGATACTCCCCCTTTTCCAGGGACAGTCCCCACTGTTGCCAAGAGCTGCCTATTGACTGGCTTATGCCAGACTCCTCCAGCTTACTCAGAACCAGGAAGTACAAAACTCCCGGCACACTTGTCTCAATCTAGAACAACTCTGAAGCACCATCCTAACTTGAGAGCTCACTATGAAGTTAGCCAAGTCTCCATTCATAACTGCACCACAAATCCACTCCCCCTGTGTCCAATCTTGCTTCTATTGGTCCCTTATAGGATGTTGTTTCTGAAAGTACTCAACAGTAAACCACATACACACAATCTCTGTCTCAGAGTCTATCAATGTGTGACTGCTCTTGATTTCATTTAGATTTTCCCAAATAATTCTCCATAGAGTTGTCCTGTTTCTCTATTCTGTGAGCCTACAGGCCAATTAAATTGTCTATCAAATCTAGTTTATAAAGAAGAATTCACCTGAAAGGGTGTCAACTGGGTAAGCAATTACTCTTGAACAAGAAGTGCTGAGTCCATTTAGAGCTGGTCCTCACTCAAGCAGGCATCCTCCCTTCTTGAGGTCAAGGTTTGTTCAGATGTTGCCCAAGAAGTAAGAAAACATCTTCTCTCTTATACTGCGTGTCCTTGAAGGCATAACCAATATACTTCTCAGCCTTTCTAGGGATCCTTCTTCCCACACTGCCACCCCCCACCCCTGCCACCTTTGATGCTTTCATCTCAGAAAGAAATGCTGGTTTTCTTTTTTCCATTTATTTGCTGTAGGGCAATGTCAGACAATGTCTATCCAGGAATGAGATTCAAGGAGACTGTAGGGGACAGGCATTGTCTCTGGCAGGAAGCTTGCTTACTGGGCTTGTGGTCTACCCGGGCCCCCCATCATAGCCTTGGGCAGACCACTTGACCTCAATCTCAGAGGGATTCAGCTCATCAGTGTGGAGCTTCTGGTGGTTTAGGATGAGCTACCCTGACACCCAGAGAGAAAAGAAGCCGTGCAGTCACCAAGAGCTGCTGCTGTGACAGGTTCACCTCAGAACTGGAAGTTTCTCAATTCTCTGTGTGAGACAAGTCCCCTATCCCCCTCCCGTCTGAGTCAGAAACAAATGCAGGCTCCAAAGCAGTTGCACTGGTTCCTCCAGGCTCACCAGCATTGGCTCCGGAGCAAAGAACTGACTATTCAAGATTTTCACCTCAAAAACAATGCCAACTGTTTGTCTTCCCTTGGGTGGGCGGGGGCAGAGGCAGGCTCAGCAGGGAGCAGGATGCTGAAGGGTCTTTTGTGTTTATCTACTCTTTTTTTTTTTAATGATAACTTTACATAGTCTCTTCCAGCTACTAAACTCATACAGTCCAGGGCAAGGCCTCATTGCTTCTCCTCTCCTCCTTCATAATAGCACACATTCTCCTGAGCCTGGAAACATTAGTTTTCTCAGCCCACTAACTCCAACTACAGTGCGCTTCCTCCTTATTCATCACTATTTAGTCTGTAATTATTCCAGGCTACTAACTCCCACAGAGGTTGGGCTACCATGTCTAAACTGTGTAAGTCACTGATATTGGGTCCTTCGTCGTCATTAATAAACTCAGAACATGGGAGTCCCTAGAGGTCCAGCTCTTCAAATTTGATGAACTTCTATGTTTACAATCCAGGGACAGAAAGGAAAGCTGTTGGCAAGGACCTGGCCGTGAGAATCAGAAGTTTCATTTAAATCCACTGCGACTGGAGGTCTCATTTATTCTCTTGTTGTAAATGGCTGGCAATAAGCTAATATGGCTAAGTTATGGAACGGCATCTGAAACAATGGAAAAAAAATGAAGTTCTAATCTGGAACATACCACCTATTCCCAAAGCTTCAGACCACCATATCTCAAACTACCCCGATGTTCGGCTCTACAGGGAATTGAAGGGAATCAAACTAAAAGACAGCTGCTAAAAAAGATGCCATCCCCAACATTTTCACTTAAACTCACACACCAAAGCTATGTTTCACCGAATGACCAGCAATTGGTGGTGGCAGCAAGAGGGACGAGGCAAGACCTTCAGAGTATGCCCTCAGTTTCAAGGAGAAGTCCCACCAGTTTGCAGGACGGCATTCCTTTACAGGACTGACTAAGCTATGTCTGATTACGCCTGCACATGCAGGGGCAGTGAAAGGACCAGCTCTGCCATACAACAGTCGTCTTCACCAGCCAGTCAAGACACACAGATTTCATCAAAGCCCTGGGTACACAGAGAACAAGAAGATGGAGGCTGCACACCACCACTGATGCCATAGCATTATTTATCCTGCAGAAAGCTGTGCACTCCTCTTCTGTATCTTAAGTGAATTCATGCAGGGGAAACCTGGTTGCTCTGGATATTAGGGAATTGTGGTACAGAGACAGAGCCCTGGGCTGTTCCGTGGCTTTCAGTTGGTAATCGTAGTAGCAAGAAGGTGGCCTGCGGTGCCCTGCAGGGCTCCGTGGAAGTCATTTACATACGCTCTTTAGAAGTGCCCCTCTCTCACCAGCCCATGGGGATGTCGCAGATGGCAGACAAGAGAGGCTCACTGAACCCCAACATCTGGTCAACTGTTTCCACATAAGGAAGCAAAGTCAAATCTATTTTATTAGAGTAGATTACACACCAACCCAGGTCCTCCATCCCCTCTGCTTCAGGAACAATTATCTTAAAAGTTTTAGGCAGATCATTGAAAACGTTTCAAAACCCAAGAATAGCTGCCTCGGTAGGAAGAACTTATTAACAGAGAGTTGCATATATGAAGCCAGTCAATAAGACAAGAAAGGCGGAAGGGGAAGGGCGGAAGGAAATCATTCAAAGGGGTAAATAACTAAATTCTTCAAGCCCGGCTTTTATTTCATTTATCATCCTGACTCCCTGCTAAACCAAGATTTTGACATGTTGGGGCTATTGATAGGAACTGGTTATCAAAATAAGGGAGAAGAGAACCTTAAATAAATGGTAAAGCTAATAGAGACCCAGGGACAGAGCCTTCTCCCAAATGCACAGCTTGCCGCTCCACACAGAGCATCTTGAAAAATCTTTACTGCCTTCCAAGATACAGCCTTTGGCACCCAGCACCATGCCTCCAAGTTTAGAATGTGGGCCTCCATATTTATGTTCCCCAGATGGTGGAATTTATAAATGCACCATGGGGTGCTATTGAAATTAATAATTTAATTCATTTCCGTGATTGTGCAGTGATTGCTAGTCATTAAGGCAATAGCAGTTAGCAACGTCTCTCGGTGCTGGGCTGCTCGCTGAGGACTAATCTCAGGGAGAGTAATTCCTCTGTCATCCGATCTCAAAGGCAGTCAATCCCTTCTGAATGGGGAACAGCCAATGTTTCTGGGATGAAAATGAAGGCAGCATCCACCCAGTTAGATAATGATGGCTTCCATTTATGTGATTTCAAAAGTTTGACATCGGTTCTCCAAGGAACACGGAAATGATCTGTGGTTGTCTAGCTTGGAGAAGGACCAGGTAAGAGACCCCAAAGCTGTCTCCAAATACACAAATCTTTCACTCTCTGTCTGCAGACAATCTACATCCAAATAATTGAGAATTAACTGCACTTTTACTTAATATTCCCACTTGTCTGCTTAGCAGGAGAATATTCTGGCAGCTGGACTAAATGACTTTTAAAGTCTCTTCCAGAGATTCTCAGAGATTTCCGAGTCAACGGCGGGGGTGGGAGAACAGTGGAGCAGTAACTGTATTTTCTCAAGGGAAGTACTTGCGTCTCCCAGCCTAACTATCTGGAAGCCTAAATGTGCAAGAGGGAAAAGGATTGGGCCTGGCGCACATCAGCGTGGCCTATTTGGATGAGCCCATTGGAATTTTCAAACCAAGAGACTGTAATGGCCCTGCATTTACAAAGTGCCTTTTCTTCTTTGAACTCATTTCCCTATTTTCCTCATTATCCTCAAAGGGTTGATGACTCGGAGGAGTAAGGCCTAACCTATAGATCCTCATTCAATAGCTGAAAAAAAGAAAAAAAAACCACACGTGGATACGTACATAATAAAATAGTGCCCAAAATGTTGGGGAAAAGTTCTGCTACCAGGACCCCAGCCTTTGCTCCATGCATTAGACTCCCCTTTTGGATGACTCTCCTTCTGTCCAACCCTCAGAGCGAGAAAAAAAATCAGGATGATCTTCCACATCATCCCCAGCAGCACTAACCCTGCACAGGGCCCAAGCTGAGACTCCGCCCACCACTGCATGACAAAGAGGGGAGGGACAGCTGAGACCCAGGCTGCAGATGAATGCAGCCATTCACTCCCAGGCCAGAGAGCAGGGCTGGAACTCAGCAGCCC
>PVJC01016693.1:0-33401 GCA_004026665.1 Murina feae | reverse complement strand
CCCCGGCCCGCCACCTTGCTTTCCCACTTCCTGGTGCCCTGCAAGGGGCCTGGGAAGCCCACCAAGCAGGCCACTGACCCCCTGCTGCCTCTTTCCCACTCCCCGATGACCCGCAAAGGGCCTGGACAGCTGCCAAGCAGGCCGCCGACCCCCTGCCACCTCTTACCTACTCCCCGATGCCCGACAAAGGGCCTGGGAAGCCCACCAAGCAGGCCGCCGACCCCCTGCCACCTCTTACCCGCTCCCCGGCCCACCACCTTGCTTTCCCACTTCCTGGTGCCCTGGTGCCCTGGTGCCACTTCCTACTGCCAGCATAGGCAGGCAGTTGCAACAGAACCCTTTGGTTTGCTCAAGTTCCGTGGCTGTTGGCCTCCATCTTGGCTGGGTTAATTTGCATACAGCTGCTCTGATTGGCTGTTGGCCTCCATCTTGGCTGGGTTAATTTGCATACAGCCGCTCTGATTGGCTGGTGGTAACAGTCACATTTGCATGTTTCGCTTTTATTATAGAAGATTATATAGGATACTATCTTGTGTTTAGTTTCTTTGTAGGGAAAAACCAGTGCAGAATATTGGGCTCATCACAATGCATTTTCCTTATCTCTAGGATCTTACCCTCAACACTTGGCTGACTGGGTAGACCTCCTGTGCTTTCATACTGATGTGTTGTATTTTATTCAACTCTTCTAGTTAATGTTAAATGGGATGGTAGGTCTAAAATATGATAGTTCATGATAGCCCAAAGCAGAAGAGTTCTAGCAGTGTTTAGTGGAAGTACAAAAGTGCAGAGGTCAAGGGTGAGGTGAGTATTCTAATTAAATGAAATCTAGATGGTTCCCCCAATAAAATTAAGCAAAATTGAAAGATTCAAGTGTATATTGTTCCCATTAAATATAGGATATAACGTATTTTTATAGCAATCAAGAGTCAGTGCCAGAAACAAGATGTGCTAAGCAGGAGGGCAGTCAGTACAGGGAACTAGTGTTTACAAATTGTTGGAAGGTCTGAAGGAAGAAATGCTGGACTAGGCTTATAAGAATAACTCCCCAAACCAGCAGCTCTGTCAGGGAAGCTACTGCCTCATAGACTGACACGAGAACTGTACTGAGGGACTGTTGCTGTCACTGCTACTCCACGACCTCACTTGCAGCAATAACAGAGAGGCTCAGCAAGAAAGCATTATCCTCACTTCAACCTTTTAAATTTCACAATTTGTAGCAAACACTACTTGAAGGGAATGTAGGAATTGTAATTTTTGGCTTAGGAACTTTTCCAAATCTTAGGAGGGTAGAATGAGTGCAAAGCCAAAATTTTTACCGTACACATAAGTGCAAAGTCCAGCACTTCTCTAGCATTGTCATTGATGAGTATAATGTTTAATGAGACTTTTGAATTATACCTTTGATTTTTTTTCTATCTGCTAAATGAGCATTTATAGCCTGTAATTTAAATATCCAGAATGCATACCAATCAATTAAAGGTTGTGTTTGAGTTAATATTTTAATATTTATTGAGGACATACAAGATGCCTGACATTACCTTGGTAGCTCTAAAAATTTAAAAAGATTGGCATTACCTAATTCCAAGATTATTTTCAAATCATGAAATCAATTTGTTTCATAATCAAGTGTGTATGGAAACTTTCATCAACTTCCTATATAAATCTTACTGTATATTCAAGAACTCGCTGATATATTCCATAAGTATAGCAATTCAGATCTTGATATGAAAATGTAACTCAAGGGCAAAAAGCTAAATTTAGCTTCCTCCTGAATTGCCCTTTATACTACAACACCATATTTGTTTATCTGTTTTCCCTGCTTTCTTTTTCCTTAATCAATAAAAGATTTGAATAAACTCAGGACAATTTATACCAGTACTGTCTATATGCTTTTTGGATTGTTTTAAGCTACTAAGGTCTTATGATGTTGTCAACAGCTATCGATGACTGAAAATTCAAGGAGATAATACAAACAAAGAAACTGGTGAACTATAGTGATTATTAGCTTGACTGTTAAGCAATAAAGTGTTTAGGACTAGAAGTTAGAATGTGTACGATGCTTAAACAGGTTTAATATGACAGTGTGGGGCTAGTATTTTTACATGTCAAATAGGTTCTGTTTATGATTTATAATGATTCTGAATTTGAAATTCAGCTCAATTTTTCTCTTGCTGTTTGCATTAGAAAGAATTTATTTCAAAGAACTCTAAGAAAGAACTGACTTAATTTTATTTTGGGGCACAGTAAATGTAAGACTATATTTCATAAGTATTCTAATAGGATCATTTCAGAGAACAGGGAGCATTTCCTTTAACATTATTTTTACCATTCATTTATTTGTTCATCTGTATTAGTAAATGTGATTTTTAGAGCTGGGTAGTACTTAGTTACCTTTTTAACTTTTATTTTTGTGAAATTATAAGGTTTGATTAGACTTTAAAAGAGCCCTTGGATTTCTTTACCTAACCATTCACTTAATTTCAGAAAATTCTCTGGTTAAATATTTGAATGGTAATGTCTGGTCAACAAAATGTTTGAGTGGTTTTCAAATTATTGCTAATTATAACTTTCTTTCATTATCTTTCTCAGATGTTGTCTTTGATTGTTGATTATCTGTACTGCTTCACTAAACAAGTTTAACTTATGCTGTTTTGATTTTTAGTCAGCTTATACATTAATTTGTCAGAGAATGGATGTGTGGAAAATATCAGAGAATTATGATTAAGATTGTTCTTCCTTTTGAGACTTAAAAATGTCAATAATAAAGTGTGTTTTAATTCAATTATTTTTCTTTGTCCTCAGGTGGATCTCCATACTTAGCAACCAAAATAAATGAAGCAAAAGACTTGCTGGAAGAAACCACCAAATATTGATTGATGCTCAAGGACTATAATGAAGGAAAAAAAGGGGGTGCTTAAAAAACAAAGTCCTTTGTATTTAATCTAAACCACCACTGACCATCATAATTCCCATACATGTACATGTGCTAACCCTCAATAATTTATTCTACTGTTACATGGTATAATAATAAAAAATTAATAATTTGTCTTTTTATTATCTTTTAAAAGAACACCTTAAAATTCTATAACTGATCTTTTTTTCTTACTGTCTTACTTTCTCTTTGATAATCATACATTTTAATATTTATGTTCTGTTAGTTTTAAAATCCCCATATTCTTCTCTCATAAAAAAAAGTATCCAAAAAATAGGATCCTCAATAATGTAATTGGTATTTGTGAGCAATAAATAGAAATGTCTTTACTGTTTATGTAGGGTAGGCAAAAGTAGGTTTACAGTTGCATTGTGGTATTCTTTTGCGTTAATAAAGCTACTGTAAATCCACTTTTGTCTATTCCTGTGTTTATACTCACACTGTCTCTGTTTTCTCGGAGAAATTTAGTACTCTGCTGTTTAAGGGGCTTTAAATGTTTTGAGACCAAACACTGACTGCTATCCTAGGGGGAAATGATCTGAAACTTAATGGAATTTACAGAACGGTATTTTCTGAAGTATTGGTTAGGACTCATTAAAGAACTCTGCTCTCTCTGAGACCCTATAGCTAAAGCATGAGAACTTAGAGAGCTACTAAAATGATTAAAGATTTACAAAATGAGGCCTATGAGGAAAGGCTGAAAGAGCTGTGAGAAGTCTGAAGAGTTTGTATTTAATTATAGTCTTCAGTACTGTATATTTATTCAATTCATTCAGATATTCACTGACCACTTACACTGTGTAGGATGCTGTTGTGGGCCTTGTGGGAGTTACAGGTGTGAACCAGACATGGATCTTGACCCAAAGGGTCTTATATTTCGAAAAAAGATAAATCACGTGAATACTATTAGAGATGTATAGATGATATGCTAAGGAAGTTAAAGAGAAGAAAGGAATATTTTAAACTGAGAGCATTGGGGGAGCTCCATAGAGTAAGTGGTATAGAGCTGGGCTTTAAAAACAATAAGCGATACTGTTTTTATATGATTGGAGAGTCAGCACTTTTTTTTTTTTTAAGATCATTCAGAATAGTAGAAATGGGATATTTATTACTGTGAATAGAGTGTGGGGCTTCTCAAAAGCAAAGGGTGGACATATGGTGTTGAGGGGCTGTCCCTGTGGTTTATATTGCATTAAATTATTATTTTTTTAAACAGCCACTGGTCATCATCACTTTACTGTTCCAAAGTTGAGAAGACAGATTCTGATACAGAGTTACCAGCATTATTTACGAGCATGTACTACTTTACAAATTCTTAGTTCATCCCAGATAAACTGAACTACTGTATTTTATCTATCTTAAAATAATTTTTAATATCTGGATGCATCTTTGGTTTATTGCATCCTGTAGTTTGGAAGTTCTCTATGTTGATAATATTATCAGTATTGAATTGAATAATTTCTGTTTGTGGGAGCTTTCCTGTGCAATGTCGGGTGATTGGCAACATCCATGCTTGTACCTGCTAAAGACCAGTAGCACCCCCTCAGTTGTGACAACTACAATTGTTTACAGACATTGCCGAATGATCCCAGGGCGTGCAAACTTGCCCCTGGTTGAGAGCCATGCTATAAATGTGTAGTATGTTTTCTTTTGGCACATAAACTAATGGCCTGATTTAAAGTTGATTGAATTTCAGAGTTAGTAAAATGTCATTCTTGCTTTAAAGTCTCCTTGCACATCCTAATTTTATTGGGCTTCAGTGTTTTTCAGTTTTTCTGCTCACTGTTATCTTTGTAACTTAGATGCCCTTCTAATCCTCAGATTTTCACATGCTTAAAGTCTAGAGGTCACTGAAGGCCAAGCTAAAATATATCTCTTCTTTTCTGTACTTCCAGTAAAAGTAATATGAATCAGTTCTCTCAGAGCAGGGACCATATCTTCCTGTTTACTGCTGTATTGGTACCCAATAAATATTGGTTGAATGAATGAATGGATATATTCCCACACCACTTTATTTCTCATTTTATAGTACTTATATCTTGGTACTGTGTGTAATATGCCTTATTTCTCCATTAAAGAACCTTTCGAGCAAAAATGTTATCATTTATCTTTGTAACCTCTTCAGTGTGGAACATTTGTATTTAGTAGCCATCATAAAATTGTAAGTACTAAGAAAATGTTTTCTGAATACTATACTTCACAAAATGTTATTGCTAATTTTGAAAGTTATGCTAAGCGATATATGGGCACCTCAGGACATACCTTTTAATTGACTTTTTCTAATGCATACTGTATTCGTGAGAATTTGAGTCCCCAGCATTAGCTTGGAATTTCTTTCATTCTCGTTTTCCTACTAAGCATGTGCCTTAGAGTTAGTTGTGGTTTTGAATATTATCCTCCTATAACTTGATCTTGGGCAGTGTCTATAATTGCCTCATCTATGGAATAGAGGAAATGATAATTCTAATAAGGTGTTGTAGGAAATAAGAATGTGTAAATCATTTAGTCACATAGCAAGTATTCAAAAATGTAAGTATTACTTCTTTCACTGCTCCTTTAAATTTGAATCTTTGAATACCTTGAATTAAGGTTTGAGGTGTGTTCCAAAAAGTAATCATTTATCTTACTCTTGAATCTGCAATTTAGGAGCACATGGTGGGGATGGCTGATCTCTATTTCATGCAGCCTCAATTGGAGCCACTTCAAGTTAGTAACGTCTGCCGGCTGGGAGCTCCAGTTCCTCTCCACAGAAGCTTCTCCAGTGGCTACTAGACCATCATCACACAATGGTAGAAAGTGGTCCAAAGAAACAAAGTGGAAGCTGCAGTCCACCTCACTGTGAACACTGGCAGTCATAGAGCCTGCCTAGATTTCAAAGGGAGATGATAGAATTGTGAAATGATTGGTGGTCATCTTTACTATTTAGCAGGGCAGGATTTGGGTCCCCCCAGCCCTAGTCAAATCAGTTAAGGCATTCTTTTTAAAAAACTATCGGGAATGTAGAATTTAAGAACAACTACCTGAAACAGTTTCAGATGATACAACTGCTATTTTAGGTAGATATTAATTCAATAGTCATTCTCTAAGTGGCAGTGTCATAAAATTGGATTTTAAACAGCTACCCATGCTCATCTGTAAAAGCTTATTTGAATGGTTACCTATTGTCAGTAAAGATTGCTTTTACGTATTTGCTGTCATTGCATATTCTTAATTAAGTCTTCGTTGCTATTGCAGCTTCTGTTTATTCTTATATCTTAGATGCAATCTGAGGGAGCAGGAAAGACCTTTCAAAAACAAAACAATTTTTTCTTAGATTCCAGAGAAATCTAAGCTAATGGACAGCTAATTAAAAGAGAGTCCAGGATGCCATTTAGATTATAGTTAATGGTGCCAATCACCAGCATAAAGTCAAAAGTGGAGAGAAGTTACTAAGGGAAAAGTGTGTTGATTATGAAAGACTTATTTACTCTTAAACCATTTCTTTATTTGATTTGAAATGCATCATTCAGCAAATATTGTACATTTACTATGTCATGTAGTTAAAATATAAATTCATTCTTAAAATGTATGCTCAAACTAAATATAAAAGATTCTTAAACATAGAGTGTGTTTTTTTTTTTTTCTTGGAAGTTTTGAATTAAGAAATGGAAGCTTATGATTATCCAGCAGGGTCATTAGAAATACCATATTTTATCCAAGTACAAAAATCCTTTGATTGTCAGAGGAAACCTTGAACACAGTAAAGAGCTTTTAATGACATATCTTCAGCACATTTGGCATTTAGCTTGAGGTAGTTTAATGACATTTGTCAGAGAAGATGAATGAGCCAGGCCCTTGATGGTCAAAGATGTGAAGTTTCTCTGACTCAACCCACTTAGGATGAGCTACAGAGGCTGAGTGAGGAGTGAAAATCCAAGCAAGCCAGCTCATTTCACACCATGGAACCACGCGCTCACAGGCACTGCACCTCACTCAGCAGTCACCTCCGGAAATAAGGCCTCTGCTGCACGGGGGATTTGATGGCAGAGTAAATGTGTCAGCATCGTTCCTCCCTCCTAATGGAAAGGCAACCAAAAGAGCATATCTCATTAACACTAGCTCACTATCATGTACTTGTCAAAAACATTACATGAATTATGAGCTAAAATTTCATTTCTAGGGGAGTTACACATTACGAAATTAAGATTTTTGTTAGAATAATTTATTAGCTGGTAAAGTTGAGAAGGTTTTCGGGACTCATTTTTTTAAGGTAGAATCTGAGTGATCTGGATTATTGCCTACCAGTGAGATTGCTGGGCATGGTAGACAAAATGTTCCTTCTAATGATTTTTATGAGCTGAGTAGCTATTGTTCCCAGCTAAGTGCTCTTTTCCTTTTTATATTGTTGCTGAGCAAAAGAATTTATAAAAAGCTTTAAAAAATATTAAAAACCCTGCTCAATTGAAATGCAAGTTCATTAAGTACTGTTCATTTCTCTTTCTGCCATAATAACCCTTTCCCCTCTGCTCTGCTGAACAGTGCCTAGCAGCACTGGTCAACATTTGAAGTCTTAACAGACTGTGATACAGATATTCAATCTCCTGCACTCAGGGTGAGTTTAACATTGGCAGGAGATGATCACTTAAGCTAGATGTTAGCCAAAATTTTCAAATTCTTACCTCAACTTAGAGAAAGAAAGTGCCCCTCCCTAGAAAATAAAAATCAACAGTAGAAAACTTAACTTGATTTTGACAAGGTGAAAATCATCTTGAGATACTGCTGCAATGCTGATATCTAAGCTTTAGTGCTAAAGACCAACAAATTAGGATCAGCTCCTTTTCATCAATCCAAAATAATTTTTAAAGTGTTATTTATTGATTTCAGGGAGTGGGGGGATGATTTGTTGTTCTACTTTTTGATTGATTGCTTCTTGTATGTGCACTGACTGGGAATCTATAACCTTGGCATATGGGGATGATGCTCTAACTGAGCTACCTGACCAGGGCCTATAGATATAGAGATAGATAGATAGATAGATAGATAGATAGATAGATAGATAGATAGATAGATCTCCTTATCTGAGGATATGTTTTAATTGATTTTAGAAGAGAGGAAGGGAGAAAGAGACCAAAAACAATGTGAAAGAGATACATCGATCAACTGCCTCCCCTAAGTGCCCCAACCTGGGATCAAATCCACAACCTGGGTATGTGCCCTGATAAGAAATCAAACCTGCAACCTTTTGGTACATGGGACAATGCTCCAACCAACTGAGCTACCCAGCCAGGGCTTAAAAATATTTGTTTAAATTTTATTAATAGCTAATACTTGTTAAGTACCTTATGCCAAGCTTCCTATCTCCATTACCTCTCTTAATTTTCATAGCACTCCTAAGAGATTGGTACTATTATCATCCCCATTTTACAGGTGAAGAAACAAAGGCTCAGAGGAGTTTATGAACTTTGCCAACATTATACAGCTAGTGAGTGGTGGGACTAGGATCCAAATCTAATTCGGCTTGACTGAAGCACATGCTCTTCCCTTTATATTGTACAAATTCTGGATGCCGGGGAGTCAGTCGAACGAAGGGGCTTGTGTGGCTCTTGGCTCATTCTTTGGTGGTTGTGATGCTGGTTATAGACTGTGAACGTAGATTTATGGAAAGATCCAATGTCATTGGCATATGAGCAAGGAGTACCTAATGTCTAATTCTCCCCTGAAAGTTTATGATGTCCATCCAATTGCAAATAGCAAAAGTTCAGTTGCAAAGTTTATCAGTGTGGGTTTCTCTGACTTAGAGTGAGGAAACTTTGAGATTTGACTTGAAACATTGGCAAGAGCTTCCAAGGAGAACATGTAGAGCAGGCACATGCAGAGAACATGTAGAGAAGCCAGCTCATGACTGTTCAGTAAAATTATTAAAATTGCTTTCCAATATTCTCCACTGTGAACTGGGTTATTTGTTCATGCCATGCTTTTATGTAAAATTCCAAATTTATATTTTGGAATTTTGAGGGTGTCTAGTAGAACCCATAGAACTTCAGTCACCACCAAAGAAAGTCTTTGAAATTATGCTTTCAGCTGCTCAAATCAAGTGGTGCAAAGATTCTAACCCCCAGGTTTCTAACACCTCCTGACGATAATGCTCATACATAACTTTTGAGTTCCCTGAATGCTAAATACACTTATATTCAAAAATAAGTGCATTCCGAAGCCAACTCAGTCGTTTTTCCATTTACCTGCTATTTTGGATTATCGGTGTTTTTGCTCTTCCCTTCTATGAAAGAGGATAATCAGAGCTGATTTCAGAGGTGTTTATATGTTGGTTTCCAAGCCTCTGGAGCAGGAAGAAATGCTCTAATAATGTCTGTCCTCTGCTGGTGAGATGTTAGACTATACCTGCGAAGTCTGCTTCTCTCAGGCTGTCCTGGAATGCTGCAGAGTGCAGCGTTGCAGAAAGAGCAGCAGGTATACACAGAAATGCAAGCTTCCTAATTAACCTCACTCAGCTCTAACATGCTTTGCTCCTCAGCTTCTAGTGCTTAGATACTCACTTTGTCTTCTAATCTATTATATTTTATACTCATTCTGTATACTTGTATACTTGTTTCGGGTTTCCCCCCTTGTAAACAGATGTTTAAATCTAATATGTGAAAATAGATAAATACGGTTGTGTTTGTTTTGCTTTAAAATTGTAAAAGAACAACTAGATACTTTTATCTTTCTAGTTTCCCCAATACAGTTAAAATAAAATCTGACTTGCTAAAATTGAGTTGATAATGCAGTTTTTCCGCTGTACAACTGGTAAAAGATGCTAACCTTCTTCCAACACTGAGCATGTAGGACTGCTGCCTTTTCCTCCCTACTTCAGGAGAGGTTTGGCCTAGTTGTCCCTCAGGATACAGTATTGATTAGTTCAGTTCTAAAAACAGCTATCAGAAACCAAAATCATAGAGATGCAGATTTTCTCAGAAGAAATTACTGAAACTTGGGTTTTTACCCTTATACCCAAATAAGCAGTGAAAATATAGAAATCAGCCCAACAATACTTTAAAATTGACTTTTGTATTTATCTTGTAATGCAAATGCCAGGGAAAGTGCCTGGTTCCTTGCTTTGTTTACTTGTTTCTTGCCTCTGGTGTCTTCATATTAATTTTTGGCCTGCAGCACTTTAGACTGCATAAAGAACTCTAAACATAGGCCTTGGTAGTGGAAATGCTGACACAAGCGAACTGTCACCTCTAAAATATGTTGTTGCATATGTCTGCACAAATGCCTGGGTCCCATACTTCGTGTAACAGCAGAATAAGGCCACTATTCAGAGTCCAGGTCTAACAGGAGGAGAGGGGAAATGGACGTGCCCTCTGTTCTCCTCTCACCCTTTTATCATCTTCCTCCCCTCACCCCCACACTGAGCCCAGGGGAACGGCCACACCTTCATGTTCCACCAAGGCCAGTTGGACATTCAGTGCTACAATGCACGTTGCACTCACTTCACTGGCATGGAGTTTCTCTTTTTGTCATCTGTGATCTGTTTTCAGATCAGATGAAGGACCGACAGTGTTGGGTTAACATAACTTAACGGGACTATACCATAAAGCACAAGCCTGAATTTCGTTTTTTCAGGGGAGGAGTATGTTTTTCACAGCCGTCTTGTGAATTAAGAGCAATATGTAGGATCACGTGGCGAACACATTATCGCTGACTCTGTTGATGGAATTTATGTGTGGAACATCAATTTTCTTTACAGACATAATTGAGTACATATCACCATGATATGAAGCTGCAAAAATCCGTATGGAGTGTGGCATGTTAAATTTTAACAAATGTAAATGAAGGGGAAAATCAGAAAACCTGAAAATATACAATTAATAAAACTATTCATTTGAATTTTTTTTGCTCAATATATATGCAAAGCAAAACTATTCTTTATATATTCTCTGTGTAGAAATACAAAGACAAATAGATTATTTTACATGTTTTTGTGTGTATGTGTGTGTTTTTTAATAGAGCATGACAGACTAAAGGGTGGTTGCTAGGGTCTGGTGTGTGGCCCGGTGATGCACTCAGCTCCTTCCTTAGGGCTCTGAATAGAGTGTCCGATATCAGCGGGTCTGCGGGCCTCTTGTCTTTCTTAATATCAAGGGATTAGGGTTTTTTCCCCCAAAAGCCGAGCTGACAGTTACTCCCGGGGAAGGAAGAACCATCTGGCTGACTAATTTGTCACTGGTCTAACTGACTGGAAATATCTGGAGCCACGGACACCTCGTTAGTGGAGGTTAGCAGGAGGTCAGGCGGTAATTGCTCCGAGTCTCATCACTGGCGGCAGTGGAATTACCGTAGAATAAATTGGTTTTAGGGGAAACATTGATCAACCAAAAGAGGTTTAAAGAGTGTTAGTGTTCGGATTCCAGCTAGGGTTCCTACTTTCTGGACTCAATGAGGAAATGCATGGCCAGCGACTCTTCGGTTTTGTGTTCCCTTCTCACCCCCTGCAGCCACTTCTGTTCTCAAGGCTGCTTAAGCCTAAAACAGCTTTTGGTCTTTGTTGTCTTGGAGTTATAAATCCACAATGGTAGGAAAAGTTGGTGTTTGTGTTTTATCCTAATAAGCCTGTCTGCCTTTGTCTTCTCTGACTCTTGCCTTTTTTTTTTTTTTTTTTTTTTTTTTTTTTTTTTTTTTTTTTTTTTTTTTTTTTTTTTTTTTTTTTTTTTTTTTTTTTTTTTTTTTTTTTACTTTTGTACCAGTTATACCATCAGCCAGCAAGACACTCATGGCCTTGGGGCGCTGAGGCATGATTCCTGCTGGGCCGTTGGTAAGCTGTGTCCACAGCTCAGCTCCTCAGTCTGCCATGCCTTGCCTTGCTTTCTCCTCGTGGAATACCACCCACCTTCCTGCCCACAGAGTGAGACCTCGAGACTAATGAGAAAGGAGTGGGAAGTAATGAGAAATGCATTGAATGTTCTGGCTCCTTGAAGAGAGGTGTTTGTTGGAGGCATTACTAATATTTTTGCGAGGAACAGCAACATCAATTTCTCATCTGAGAACCATTCTGCGCTTGCACGGTCACTAGAGTGCTGAACCTTTCTCTTTTCTAAATGGGGGAGCGCTTCACCCACAACCTAATAGCACAGATTTTGACTTTGGTAGTTTTTATTTCCAGCTCCAAGCATAAATCTTTGCTGCATTTTTCAGGTAGGTGGGTAGGAGAGCTTATATTTGTTTAAATCTATCTTGGGTAATTCCGCATTATTTCGTTTTCTCTCTGGGCTGAGTGTATGAGTCAGCCAACGTCCAGCACGTACTCCATTGTGCAGAGGGCCCTGGACAGCCCCCTGCTGAAACTTACCACAGTGACAGATTTAAAATTCCTTTGCAACCCAGCCAAATCAGGTGTCCGACTATACCTTTAAGCCAATTAGTGTTTTCCACAGAGCCAGGTGCAAAGCTGCCAGGTAACATCTGCAAAGGCCTGGCATTGCTCTAATGGGATCTGCATATGTTCGGCTCCAAATGAAGCTGTTTTTCATCTGACACAGAGTTATCTTTGGTCTTGTTCTCCACCCACTCCATTAAGCAGACACACCTACACGTGTTACCAACTTGATCCGCTTTCACGGGCAGGTGGTGCCTAGTGTTTCCCGCCTGGTGCTAATATTTATGCGGTGCCTTTTGGGAAACTATCCACCCATCTCAAGTGCCTTCAGAGGGAAAGGGGCAACAAATTTTTACACAATTATCAACACATTTTCTGACAATTACTGCACATCTTGCCTAAGTTATCTAATAAGTGTTTATTTAAGAATTCTATTTCTTTTTAACAATATGTTTAAAGATGACAATTTTTCTCAAATGAGTTTCTATAACTTGGAGGACTGAGTACTTGGGTTCTAGTCCCCTAGCTTTGCAGCTAATGAGCTCTGTAACTCGGAGCAGGACACAGCCTTCTCCTGAGCCATTTGGACTGGCTGCTCTCGCTCTCTTCTGTAAAAGCAGCACACGTTCCCAGTCACTTCTCTGATGCACTTTCTGTCAGCAGAGTGATCTTAGGGAAGTTTTGGTTTTCTGACTCATAAAATGGGTATAGCAATGTAGACCTTAAAGGGTTATTTGAGAAGTTTAAAGATTTTACAAATATGGATGTGCAAGTTAATGCCCTGGTAGCTTTATAAAAATGTTTAATTGTATTGCTTATCGTTTGGGCTCTACTGGTTTTTCATTTCAAGGACAGTACATGTATGCATGCATATAAGCATAATCAATGGACACAAGACACTGGGGGGTAGGGGAGGAGGGGGGAAGGTCAAGGGAAAAATGGAGACTTATTTAACACTTTTTGTAATACTTTAAGCAATAAAACAAAAAATTTAAAAAAAGACAGTACAAATATTACAACAATAATAAATGTTTTCTAAATAAAAACAAACTACCATAATTTCAAAACCTGATATTAGTCGTTTTCTTTTTTCTGGAGCCCCTTCCTGTACATCTTAATATAGAGACTAAAGGATTTGTCATAGGAAATGCCTGTGGACAAATATGCATGTCTCTTGATTGGAAATCAAACTATAGTATTTTACAGTGACATTATAATGAAATTAGGACCTCTTCACTAAAATAAATAGCTGATCAGCAATACTGTGTCTTAGTTATTGTCTAATAGCTGGAAAATTAATACAAGAGAATTTAGAAAGGAAAATAGATAGCCCTTTGGCCAGGTTTATGGCAAAATAAGGTGTGATATTAATAGCTGTCAATTATTGAGTGGCTGATATTTGTGCCAAACATTATATGTATACATTATCTCTTTAATCCTTACAACAACCCAGCAGCTAGGTATTTTTATCCCTATTCCTTCCATGTTCAAGAGTTTAAGCACCTTTCTCAGAATCTCAATTAGAAAGGGACAGAGTTGGACCTGCTCCCAGGTTGTCTCACTCCGAAGTCCAGAAGTCTGTGCTCTGTCCCCATATTCTGCTGCCTCCCAGGGAGCATTCCCAGCTGAGTACAAAGCTTGCCCCTAAGATTCCCACCTAAGTCTCTGAAAATTGCCTTCCTGGCTTACAGCACATGCCTGGAATTTTATTGTCTTCTCTGATGGTCATTCATTCCGATGTGACAATAGTCCAAGGACCGCCCGGACTCTCAGGACATCTGTCACTTGTCACATTGCATTTAGGACACCAGAGAAGGCATCCAGCAAAATGAACTGGAGTCACTTTTGTGGCAGACTGAAGAAGCTGGAGCTGGAACTGGAAATGACCTTGTGGATGTCCAGACCTTTAGCCGCCATCTGATGGATTTCCAGATCTGTGGCATTTTTTTCAGCACTTGATTACCGGGAAGAGGATAAACACTGAGTTAAAAGGGAGAGCATTAGGTCTGGGGGCCAGAGAGAATGTTGTCCTGTGTATGTTCACTCCATTGGGAAGCAGCAGGATTCTAACAACTCAGCCTTTGGAGACAGACTAATGTGAATTTAAATTCTGGCTCATATGCTTACTTGCTTTGGACAAGTTACTTAACCTCTTTGGGCCTTCAGTTTCCTTATCTCTAAAATAGGGATAACATCACCACTTCACAGGATTGCTGTGAGGTGAAATAAAGTGATGTGTGTGAAACATCGAGCATAGTGCCTGGTCCATAGCTGTATTTGTAAGATTTGCTTTCTCTACTTTGGCTGTTTCTGGAATCACCTGTGTAGCTTTTACAACTCTAATGTTCAGGCAGCATGCCAGACTAGCAGACTTTCTGGAGTGGGAGCCAGGCAACAGTATTTTTAAAGTCCCACCGGTATGTGCATGTCCAGCCAAGGTTGAGCATCCAGTGCAAGAAGCAGGCCGAGTGTCCCAGTACTTGCTCAGGCCTGGTCTGTCTGCACTGGGTGTGGGAGCATAGCTTAGGAGGCAGCAGGGATTGAAGCCTGGGGCAGTGTGAGAGGGCCTGTCAGCTCTTTCTGGAAGCTGTGGGCAGGACCATCCCCAGGTTCTGTTGGAAGTTTACCACTCTGGGGCCTCTCCTTCTCCCCTTCCCCCATTTTTATCCAAGTGAAACCAGCTTAAAGTGGAATTCCAGGGGAGCTTGGTGAATAATCATGTATAAAGAAGGCAGCTTAAGGAAGGGTGGTAAGCCAGGGGGAAAGAGACAGAAAAAGGATATGGTGAGAGCAAGCCTGTGGAAAGCAGCTACAGTGTTTGGACAGGTTCAAGCCTAGGACTAATGAGAGGGCACAGTCCTCTCATGGCCACGTGCAAGTCCCAGCTTGGAGAGCAGCGTCCTCCCAGCACAATTATAGCCAACAGCTATGGTTGTAAACTTGAACCTATGGTCCGAACATGTGGCTCCACCTGCCTGAGTGATGTGGGCTTGATAGAGTTCAGGTGCATGTAATTGAGTAGGATTGAAACCAACAAGAATGTTGTAAACATCTTGACCACGCACTTACTTTTCCTCATGGAATCTGGCTATAAAATAAAGACACGGCTTGTAGTCCATGGCACTGTCTCTCCATCCAGGAGCAGAGTCCCACACAGACCCAGCTTTCTTCTCTTGTCTGTCTTTTCTCCATCCTTCACTGCCCCTTCTCAGGGTCACTGAACTTGGCTGAGCTGGCATGGCACATAAGGCGCCCTGGGGCTGAGTATGCCATGGCCATGCCAGCTCGCCACATAAGCCTCTACCCACAGGTCCTGACCTTGACCGCACTCTGACTTTCAATGTAAGATGCTCAGCGTGATCATCTCTTTTTCCCTCCAGGAGTCAAGGACTGATAGACTCATCACTGTAAATGCAGTCAGAAACATAGAATCTCAGACCCCCTTGCAGACCGGCTGAGTCAGAGTTGTAAAGGATGAGGCCCAGGGCTGTGAGCTTTAACAGGATTCCCCAGTGATTAGCATGCTCATTAAAGCCTGAGAAGCACTAACAGCATGGATGGATCTGCAGGGTATTATGCTAAGTGAAATAAGTCAGAGAAGACAAATACCATATGATTTCACTTATATGTGGAATTTAAAGAACAAAGAAAATAGCAAACAAAATAGTAACAAACTCAGATACGGAAAACAAACTGCTGATTGCCAGAGGGTTTGGGGAACTTGGTGAAAGAGGTGAAGGGTTTAAGAAGTACAAACAGGTAGTTACAAAATAGTCAAGGGCAGGTAAAGTACAGCACAGAGAATACAGTCAGTAATCCTACATAATAAAAGCTTAATATGCTAATTGTCCGGTTGTTCAGTTGTCCATTCAACCAATCAAAGTGTAATATGCTAATAATAAGCTAAGGCCATTCAACCACTCACTATGATGTACACTGACCACCAGGGAGCAGACGCTCCAACTGGTAGGTTAGCTTGCTGCTGGGGTCTGGCCAATCTGGACTGAGCGAGACAGGCCAGACATGCCCTAGAGTCCTCTCATGGTCCCTCCCAGGCTTGCCAACCTCCTGCATCCCTCCCCGGCCCCGATCATGCACTGGTAGGGTCCCTTGGCCTGATCTGCACCCTCTTGCAATTTGGGACCCCTCGGGGGATGTTGGACTGCGAATTTTGCCCCAATCTCACAGGCTATGCTGAGGAACCCTACTGGTGCATGAATCCATGCACCAGGTCTCTAGTATTGTAATAACTATGAACAGCACCAGTTGGGGTACTGGAAATATCAAGGGGAACACTACATTAAGTATATGATTGTCTAACTATTAAGCTGTACACCAGAAACTAATACAAAATAAAATTGAAAAACAAAAAGAAAAACAAAGAGAGAGGGAGAGAGAGAAGCACTGCTATGGTGAAAAACTTTAGGAGGAAACAATGTTTCTGTGTTTGAACTCTGGCTTACTGTGTGATCTTTGAAAGGTTACTTATTGGTTCTGAATTCCTCTTTTCTCATTTATAAATTGGAGATAAAATATTTACCTTAATAATAGACTGACAAAGAAATTGTAGATGGGATATAGGGGGGTCTATAGTCTTGAGTAGGAAAATTATCATTGGTATTTTTACTAATCTCTAACTGAAATTAATATAATCTCCAATTATGAATGTAGGTAGCAAATCACTGTAGTGTTAGCAAACTGTACCTTTGTCAGCAGTAAAAATCTGTTATAATAACTGTGACAGATATTTTCATATTATGTTACAGTTACTGCAGATATCTCTACTTCAAAATTATCCTATATAATAAAGAGATAATATGCAAATTGACCATCATGCCCTTGCACAAGATGGCCACCCCCATGTGGTCACAAGATGGCCACCGCAAGATAGCCTGCAGGGGAGGGCAGTTGTGGGTGATCAGTCTGACAGGGGAGAGAGCAGTTGAGGGCCACCGGGCCAGCAGGGGAGGGCAGCTGGGAACAATTGGGACAGCAGGGAAGCAGTTAGACATCGATAAGGCTGGCAGGGGAGTGATTAGGGGGTGATCATATTGGCAGGCAGAAGTGGTTAGGGGTAATCAGGCAGGCTGGCAGCTGAACAGTTGGGAGCCAGCAGTTCCAGATTGTGAGAGGGATGTCCAACTGCCAGTTTAAATCGTGCCTAAACTGGCAGTCAGACATCCCTCAAGGGGTTCCAGGTTGGAAAGGGTGCAGGCTGGGCTGAGGGACACCCCCCCACTCAGTGCACAAATTTTGTGTGCTCAGCCTCTAGTAATTTATAGACTTGCTGTTAGATTTTGATTTTTAATGTATTAACATTGAGGCATATACATTACTCGATCATAAATGTTTTTTAGTTTTATGAAAACTAAGTTTATTGGTTTCATTTAAATTTTTATTTATTTTTAAATATATATATATATATATATCTGAAAAATTTATTCTGAAAGGGGGTCCAGAGGCTTATACTCCCCAAAATTGAAGAAATCCCTCCCTTGCCTTGCAAGTTGTTATGATGATTAAATAACAACATCAAACCTAACACTTAACAGACAGAGATACCCATAATAGCACCCTGATTGTGCCAATCAACATCATCACGCTTTATCCTACACCTGGACCAGATGATTTTCCAGCCTCTTCTGGGGGTACATCAGAATACACATTGTGTCTAGTCAACTTTACCTGCAAGCATTTGTCTTTCTAGTCTGGTTTTATTAAATAAGAATTATTGCTTATTGAGTGCCTGCTCTGTGCCAGAGAGGTGAAATATCTCACAGCTAGTAGCGGGGAAGCTGGTGTTCAACCTCCACACTGTCATGCATACTCCTATATCCAGATGTGGGGGGACAGATGAAGGGCTCCTATATCCATTAATTCAAGAAGATAACAGAGAAATATCAGCTGGATCACTGAATATCTACAATCTCTTAGCTCTTATATATTTAACAAACATTTATTAAGCACATATTATGAGCCTGTCTCTGTGCTGGTAGCTAGGATATCCAGCTGGGTAACTCATGAGCCCTGACTGTAAGAAAACACTATGTTCTCTCAAAGTGCAGAAAGAAAGCCCCTAATCCAGCAGGGGCAAGAGGTAGAAATAAAAATGAGCACTTTGGATCAATGAAAGTCTGTAATGGTTAATTTTTTTAAAAAAATCTTTATTGTTCAGATTATTACAGTTGTTCCTCTTTTTCCCCCCAATAGCTCCTCTCCTCCCAGTTCCAACCCCACCCTCTGTCCTTACCCCCTCCCCACACTGTCCTCACCCATAGGTGTAGGATTATTGTCCAGTCTCTTCCCGCACCCCCAACACCCTTTTCCCCCCGAAAATTGTCAGTTCACTCCCTTTCTATGCCTCTGATTCTATTCTATTCACCAGTTTATTCTGTTCATCAGATTTTTTATTCACTTGATTTTTAGATTCACTTGTTAATAGATATATATTTGTTGTTCATAACTTTTATCTTTACTTTTTCTTCTTCCTCTTCTCAAAGGATACCTTTCAGCATTTCATATAATACTGGTTGGGTGGTGATGAACTCCTTTAGCTTTTTTTTTTTGTCTGTGAAGCTCTTTATATGACCTTCAATTCTGAATGATAGCTTTGTGGGATAAAGTAATTTTGCCTTTAGGTTCTTGCTATTCATCACTTCGAATATTTTTTGCCACTCCCTTCTGGCCTGCAAAGTTTCTGTTGAGAAATCAGCTGACAGTTGTATGGGTACTCTCTTGTAGGTAACTAACTGCTTTTCTCTTGCAGCTTTTAAGATTCTCTCCTTGTCTTTTGCTCCTGGCATTTTAATTATGATGTGTCTTGGTGTGGTCCTCTTTGGATTCCTTCTGTTTGGGTTTCTCTGTGCTTCCTGGACTTGGAAGTCTATTTCTTTCACCATGTGGGGGAAATTTTCTGTCATTTTTTCTTCAAATAGGTTTTCAATCTCTTGCTCTCTCTCTTCTTCTGGAACCCCTATAATTCTGATGTTGGTATGCTTGAAGTTGTCCCAGAGGCTCCTTACACTGTCTTCATATTTTTGGATTCTTTTTTCTTTCGGCTTTTCCAATTGGATGTTTTTTGCTTCTTCACATTTCAAATCT
Organism: Murina feae; assembly: GCA_004026665.1. Classification (NCBI taxonomy): domain Eukaryota; kingdom Metazoa; phylum Chordata; class Mammalia; order Chiroptera; family Vespertilionidae; genus Murina; species Murina feae. Next base: position 14,013 of record PVJC01016693.1, on the reverse strand, counting down.
TTGACTTGATTCTTACGATCCTCTAGTCTTCTGCTGAATCTTTGTATATTATTCATTCCAGTCAGTGTATGCTTAATTTCTAGCTGGTCTTTTTCATATCCTTGAGGGTCTCACTAAATTTATCAGCAGTCTCTAGAAAATTCTTGAATAAGCTTATAACCATGGTTTTGAACTCTATATCCAGTCATTTGTTTTCCTCCATTTCTGTCATTTGTGATCTGTTTCTTTGTGTCAGCATTTTGGCTGCTTCTGCATTGATAGAGTGGCTTTCTGTGTTAGGTGATCACTGAGAGGAATTGACCTCCAAGCCACTTGGTTATGAGAATCAGCTGTGTGTACAGTGGGAGAACTTCTGTGGTGGAGACACTCTTATGGGGCAAGAATTGTTTCAGTGGGGCTTTGGTGCTCACTGCGTCTCCCCCGAGTGTGTCCCTTGTGGATCTGAGGAGTTGTATTTAGGATGGTCCCACTCGGACCACTGGGTACACTGGCTCTTGTATCTCTAAGGAGGTGCTATTTTAGCCTTTGCCTGAGGCTACTCAGCCTTTTATATGCAAAAGCCTCTGCGAGCAGCTTAGGAGGGGTGGGGCATCGGGGAGTCAGCTATGGCTGATTCTCAGCCCTGCGCTAAGAGACACTGGGTCTCTGTGTCCCATGGTAATCGCTGCAAGCAACACTGAGAGAAACCCGCTTTGGATTTCCTCCCAGTGCCAGTCAGTCCCACTTCTCCGAGTATGCGTCTGGGTCCCCAGAAACTCACCTGGAACTGGATTTCAGAGCCACCGGGAGCTTGTGGCTCCGTCCGGATTGAAAAAGAACCACGTTCTCCTGCGCCAGCCCTCTCCCCGAGCCCTGCGTGTGCCTCTGTACCTCCATGCTTTGCTTCCGCACCTCCTCTGAGTCTCAGTCTCTTTCTAGTTATAGAATTTTCACTCAGCCAGCCTTCCTGTGGTTCTGGGTGGTGTCCATTTTTTCTTTTCATTGTGATTTTGAAATAATTGTGCTCGGCCACAATTCTGGTGTTTACCTATGCCGCCATCTTGAGTTTTTTTCTGTAATGGTTAATTTTATGTGTCAACTTGGCTGGGCCACAGTACTCAAATATTTGTTGAAACGTTATTCTGAATGTTTCTGTGAGGGTGTTTTTGGCTGAGTCTAACATTTAAACTGATATACTTTAAGTAAAGCAGATTGCTCTTCATAATGTGGGTGGACCTCATCTAATCAGTTGAAAAAACTAGTACAAAGAGTGACTTTCTCGGAGCAGGAAGGAATTCTGCCAGCAGACAACCTTCAGACTTAAACTGCAACACTGACTTTTTCCTGGTCTCTAGCTTTTAGTTCACCCATAAGATTTTGGATTTGTCAGCCTCCATAATCATGTAGGCCATACTCAAAATAAATTTATATTATTTGTAAATATATATCCTACTAGGGGCCCAGTGCATGAAATTCATGCACTGGTGCGGGGGGTTCCTCAGCCCAGCCTACCTCCTCTCACATATTGAGAGCCCTCAGGGGATGTCTTACCGACAGCTCCCTGCTCCATGGGGAGCGGGCCTAAGCCACAGTCTAGCCTCCCTTTGTGAGAGGTGACCAGGCTAATCAGGAGAAGCCACCAGCCTCATCACTCCGTGGCTACAACCACTGCCAGTCACCGCAGCTACCAAGGTGTTTTCATCAACACGGACTCCAGTCCCTTCACCATTGTGATATGACAACTTTCTTTAAGCATTTTCAAGATATGTCTTTCATAGAATATGACATTTCTTTCTTTCTTCTTTTATTATCCTCATCTGAGGATATGTTTCCATTGATTTTTAGAGAATGTTGAAGAGAAGGGAAAAACAGAGAGAAATAACAAAGTGAGAAGAACATTTTGATTGGTTGCCTCCTACATATGCCCTGACCTAGGCCCTGTCCAGGGAGGAGCCTGCAACCTAGGTACATGCCTTTGGTCAGAATTGAACCCAGACCCTGGCATCAGCAGGATGAAGCATATGCATGAGCCAAACCGGCTAAGGCAGAGTATGACATTTCTTAGCCCTCCAGCAGTGGACCTTCATTTTCTTCTCCAGGAGTGTGGTGGAAAAACCCTAGATTGCCTTTTTGGATTCTTATTACCCAGGTTACTAAGAATATTCCCAGTGGCATACAGGGAGCTTAGCCAATGAGAGTTAAGAAAAGGTGTTTCCTCCGTAGTTCATTCTGATCACTGGCTCCACACCTCACCCTTCAATTCAAGCTCCATTCCTGCCCAGGCCTGTAACCTTTGGCCTAGGATGCAGGCCTGGGCAGAAGACTCCCAAGCCCCTCCAATCGCCGGCTTCACAGAGTCCAGGCCTCTGCGATCACTGGCTTTGATCCTGCCCCCTGCCATCACCAGCTCTGCCCTTGCCCCACTGCAGCCTCTGGCCAAGGCTGCAGGCCTGGGCAGGGGACCCCCAGACTACTGCTTTGCCGACTTCATCAGTGCCCAGACCCCTGTGATTGCAGGCTCTGCCCCTGCCCCTTCGATCGCTGGCTCTGCAGAACCCAGGCCCCTGCGATCTCTGGCCTTGCCCCTGCCCAGGCCTGAGGCCTCTGGCCCAGGCCTTATGCCTGGGTCGGGCACCCTCATACCCCTCCAATCACTGGCTCTGTCTCTGGCCCCTCTGATCACCGGCTCCACCCTTGCCCATGCCTGAGGCCTCTGGCGAAGGCCTCTGGCATAGGCAGGGAAACTCCAGCCTCCTCTGATTGCCTGTTCTTCCCCTTAGGCCTCCTGCCTCCCCCACCACCTGCCTGGCTAACAGGCCTGACCATTTTAGTGGCAGGGCTGAGCCGGACTGGGTGCCACCATCTTGTGGCTATGGGGGTGGTCATCATGTGGCTACGGGCTCCGTCATCTTGTGACTATTTGGGCCGCCATCTTGTGGCATGGGAGCAGCCATCTTTGTGATGGAGTGATGCCTAATTTGCATAGTACTCTTTTATTAGATAAGAGGATGTGGCTATGGGTGCTGCCATCTTGTGGCCATGGGGTGGCCATCTTGTTTCTATGGGGGCGGCCATCTTTGTGATGGGGTGATGCCTAATTTGCATATCTCTCTTTTATTAGGTAGGATTGGTTGTGTTTTTTTAGGAGGACACTGATATAAAATCCAACTGGACCAGGGCAGTCAAATAAGATATACCTCAATTATAAACTTCCCTACAACAACAATAATTTAGCTCTAATCCATGGATAAAAGTGCCTTTGGTGGAGGTATAGGATCCAGCATCACATACCAAGGGTTCCAGGAAAATATTTTTTAAAAAATCCTTATTGATGAAAGTATTACAGTTGTCCTCCTCCCCAACCCCCATGTTCCCCCATCCAGTTCACCCACCCCAAGCCTTCACCACCCTATTGTCTGTGTCATAGGTAACACATATCCTTTCTAATAAAGAGCAATATGCAAATTGACCATCACTCCAACATCACTCCACAAGATGGCTGCCCCATGTGGACACAAGATGGATGCCACAAGATGGCCGGCAGGGAGGATAGTTGTGGGTGATCAGGCCAGCAGGGGAGGGCAGGTGGGAGGGACCAGGCCTGAAAGGGAGGGTAGTTAGAGATGATAGGGCCTGCAGGAGAGGGCAGTTAGGGGTGACCGGGCTGACAGGGGAGGGCAGTTGGAGAAACCAGGCCTGCAGGGGAGGACAGTTGGGAGGACCAGCCCTGCAGGGAAGAGCAGTTAGGGGGAACAAGGCCTACAGGGGAGGGCAGGTTGAGGGGACCCAGGCCTACAGGGTAGGGCTGTTAGGGGGAACCAGGCCTGCAGGGGAGGGCAATCTGAGGGGACCCAGGTCTGCAGGGGAAGGCAGTTGGGGGGACCACACCAGTAAGGGAGGGAAGTTAGGGGCAACCAGGCTGGCAGGGGAGGGCATTTAAGGGCGACTGGGCTGGCAAGGGAAGGAAGTTAGGGGTGACTGGCCAACAGAGGAGGGCAGTTGGGGGCAACCTGGCCTGCAGGGGAGGGCAGTTGGGGGGAACCAGACCTGCAGGGGAGGGCAGTTGAGGTGATCAGACCAGCAGGGGAGGGCAGTTGAGGGGCAAAAGGGCCAGCAGAGGAGCAGTTAAGTGTTGATCAGGCTGTCAGGGGAATGGTTAGGGGTGATCAGGCTGGCAGGCAGAAGCAGTTAGGGGCAATCAGGCAGGCAAGCAGGCAAGTGGTTGGGAGCCAGCAGTCCTGGATTATGAGAGGGATGTCTGATTGCCTGGACATCCCTCGAGGGGTACCAGATTGGAGAAGGTGCAGGTTGGGCTGAAGGACACCCCCCTCAGTGACCTTGTGAATTTCATGCACTGGACCTCTAGTATGCATGTAAGTTCTTTGGTTAATATCTCCTGCCCCTCCTCCCCTCTACCCTCTGAGATTCATCAGTCTGTTCCATATTTTCAGGACTTTGGTTCTATTTTATCCATCAGTTAATTTTGTTCTTTAGATTCCTTGTTTGTTTATTTTTATTTTTAGATTCAATTGTTGATAGATATGTATTTATTGACATTTTATTATTCATATTACTTTAATATTTTTTCTTTTTCTTCCTAACTGCTTTTCTCTTACTGCTTTTAAGATTCTCTCTTTGTCTTTAACCCTTGGCATTTTAATTATGATGTGTTTTGGTATGGGCCTCTTTGGGTTCCTCTTATTTGGGACTCTCTGTGCTTCCTGGACTTCTAAGTTTATTTCTTTCATCTGGTAGGGGAAGTTTCTTTCATTATTTCTTCAAATAGGTTTTCAATATCTTGCTCTTTCTCTTCTCCTTCTGGCACCTCCATAATATGAACATTGGTACCCTTAAAGTTGTCCTAGAGGCTCCTTACACTATCTTCATATTTTTGGATTCTTTTTTTTTACTCTTCTGATTAGGTGTTTTTTGCTTCCTCATATTCCAAATTATTTACTCATTTCTTGAAAACCTCTACTCTACTGTTGAATTCCTATAAGTTATTCTTCATTTCAGTTAGTATGTGCTTAATTTCTGACTGGTCCTTTTTCAAGTCTTTTAAATTCTCACTAAGGTCCTTGATATTCTCACTAAGCCCCTTGAAGCTGTCATTAAGATCCTTGAGCAACCTTATTACCATTGTTTTGAACTCTGTATCTAGCAGTTTGTTTGCTTCCATTTCATTTAGTTCTTTTCAGGAGATTTCTTCTGTTCTTTCATTTGTGACATGTTTTTTTGTGTCTGCATTTTGGCAGCTTCCCTGTGTTTGTTTCTATATATTAGGTAGAGCTGCTATGACTTCTGGAATTGATAGAGTGGCCTTGTGTAGTAGGTGTCCTATAGTGACCACTGGCTCAGCCTCGCCAGTTACCTGAGCTGGGACTGTGTGGGCTGTGTGCACAGTCTTATTGTGGTTGAACCTTGATTACTATTGGCATCACTGGAAGGAATTGACCTCCAATCCAATTGGCTGTGAGGACCAGCTGTGAGTAAAGTGGAAGAATTGCTGGACAGGAGACACCTCCATGGAGTAGGACTTGCTTCAGTGGGGCTTTGGTGCTTACTGAGTCTTCCCCATAAGTTTGTTGCTTGTGGATGTGTGAAGTTGTTATCTGGTGTGGTCTGAAGCTGTTCACCAAGTGCACTAGCTCTTGGGCCCCAAAAAGGTACAAAGTCAGCCACTACTTGGGGCCATTGCACAGGAGCTACAGAGCCGTCTGCAGATGGTTGCTACCTGTGTTGTGCTTGGAAGAACCCAGGCTAAGTCAAGCTATCTTGAGTTTCTATTGATGGGTATGGGACATGCTGATGCTAGCTGCTGCTTGTTTGAGAGATTTTAGGAAAGTTTGAAACCCGAGCCAGGACAGTCCATTTACATGGAAAAGCTGCTGCAAATAGTTTGGGTAGGACTGCAAATTGTGTGGGACGGGATCTCAGGGAATCAAAAAGGTGGAACAAACAATGTGAGCAAGGCTGCCAGTCAGCTCTGCAACAAGGAGGTCTCAGTCTAGGAACAATGTCCTCTGCAAGACATCTCTGAGTCTGATGCCAGACCATCCAGTTTATCCCTGTATGTCCCCAGATTCCCTGAGCCACTGCCTCTGCTCTGGAGTTCATAGGGAGTGGGACTGTATAAGTTTATGTGAACTGCCTGGGACTCCAACACCCACCGTGTCATTCAGCCACAATCCCCACTGGCTTTAAAGCCTGAAATTATGGGGACTTCTCTTCTCAACTCTGAAACCCTGGGCTGGGAGTCTGGGTTGGGGTAGGGACCCCTTAATCATCAAGGGAGGCCTCTCTGCAGCCAAGATATCCCTCCATATTGAAAAAAATGCACATGTGGGAGTTGAAACAGCAAGTTCTGTGTATCTGCTCCTCCTAGTAATCTCCATGTTATTTCTTTATTTTTTTAAATAAATTTTTATTGTTGAAAATATTACATATGTCCCTTCCCCCCCATTGCCCTTTTCAACCCCTCCCCCGCAAAGCCTTCACCATCTACTATCTGTGTCCTTGAGTTATGCATATGCACATATGAGTTCATTGGTTGACCTCTTCCCCCTTCCCTCTCTCCTATCCATGTGCTTTCTTATTTACTTCTCCAATTGTAGAACTTCCATACAGCCAGATTTTAGGAAGTTCTGAATGGTGATTGTTCTGAATTTTAGTTTTGATTTTCATGTGGGAGGCCACGAGTACTGGTGTTTAGCTATGCAGCCATCTTGATTCCATGGACGATCTTGTCCATGCCATGCATCTAGTGATAGGTATATAGACTTTGGTCCCACTTGCAGACTGGAGAGGCCCATGAATTAGCTAGGCTGGAGATTGCAGGGGCATGGGCTCTGCAGAGCCAGTGATCGCAGGGGCAGGGGCAGAGCCTGTGATCACAGGGGTCTGGACACCAGTGGAGCCAGCAAATCAGGGATCTGGGGGTCCCCTGCCCAGGTCTGTAGCCTTGGCCAGAGGCTGCCAGTGGGGCAAGGGCAGAGCTGGTGATGGCAGGGAACAGGATCAGAGCTGGTGATCGTATAGGCCTGGACTCTGTGAAGCTGGCGATCAGAGGGGCTTGGGGGTCTCCTGCCCAGGCAAGAGCATAATATGCAAATTAACCCTCACTCCTCACAAATATGGCAGCAGCCAGGGAGCTGTAGTGAGGCAGGAGGCTTGCATTGCCCCAGTGATGGAGGAAGCCAAGATTCCCACCTTCCCTGCAGGCCCTGAGCTCTGGTCAAGGCAACAAAGTTTCAATTATAGAAGTTAAATAAATACCAGGTACCTGCTTCCAGCCCATGGCCATGGCCAGCCTGATAATGACCCTCAGCCCCTCACCCAGGCTGACCACACTCCCATGGGGTAAGGGTCTCCTTTGGGGGGTTTGGCAAGCCTACAAACAGCTACCAGCCCCTTACCCAGGCCGGCCAGGTGCCCCAGTATAGACCCCTACCCTGAAGAGGATGTGACCAGCCTGAAAACAGCCCTCAGCCCCTCACCCAGGCTGGCCAGGCACCCCAGCAGGACACCCTTCAGGGCAAACCAGCCTGCCCCCATCTGTGCACCAGGCCTCTGTCCTATACAATAAAAGGGTAATATGCAAATTGACCCTAACAGCAGAACCACTGGGAATGACTGGTCACTATGACACACACTGACCACCACGGGGCAAACACTCAATGCAGTGTGCTCCCACAGAGGGAGCTCTGTTCAGCCACAAGCCAGGCTGACAGCTACCAGTACAGTGGTGGTGGCGGGAGCTTCTCCCACCTCCTCAACAGTGCTAAGGATGTCCAACTTCAGCTTAGGCCTGCTCCCTGCTGGTAAGTGGACATCCCCTGAGGGCTCCTGGGCTGTCAGAGTGATGTCTGACTGCCAGCTTAGGCCCAATCCCCCCAGGGAGCAGGCCTAAGCCAGCAGGTGGACATCCCCCGAGGGGTCACAGACTGTGAGAGGGCATAGGCTTGGCTGAGGGACTGTCCCCCCACCCCAAGTGCATAAATTTTTGTGCATCAGGCCTCTAGTACTTCAATAAAGCTGGAAAAAAAATTAAAGCATAAAAATATAAAGTCCAATTGACTCTATCCATTTGTGATTTTTCTCCTGTATGTTTTACTTTCTGTTTGATTATGTCTTGTATTACACAGCTCCTGGCCTGGGGTTCTGGGCCCCTGAGAGGTTTTTGTTTCATTACAGACCCTCTGAGACAGTGGTGTATCTAGGATAATGTAAGGAGTGCTGGTTCATTGGGCATAGATCATTTGAGGAGCACTGGGAAGCCTGTGGTTAAGAGGAAAAGGAAATGACATTTATTGAGTGCCTATTGAGTGTGGGCACTATACATTTTACATTCATTTTAACTTCTGATTACTAGCTCAAAATGGTAAGTACAATTATCCCCATTTCACAGACAAGGAAACTGAAATTTTCAGACAGCCTGCAATTACCCAGCTAGCAAGGAGGAACAGAATTGAAATCCAAACCCTAGTATGTATGCCTGGCCCTTTAAACCACAGGGTATGGTCACCCACAGAGGGTGACAGGCCCAGGGAAGAAGAGCGTTCCTCTACAGAGCCATCACTCCCTGGCTCTGGACAGCGTCAGACCACCACTTGGTCCTTGCAGACACACCACCCCCTCATGTGAGCAATTACCTTGTACCCTGCTTGAGTGCGTGAGGATGACACTAAATTGTTAAATTGTGGAGTCTCTGAAATTCCTACTTTGATCTTGACCCCAGAGCTTGGGTTTTATTCAGGACTCTCAGAACCTTAGGCATGTTGGTCTTCAAGTGCCACTTGACCCCTCCCTCTAGATTTTGCTCCACTATGATCCTGACATGTTGCTCTGCTGATGAAACTATCACCCAGGGCAGAGTCAAAACTCTCCTGCCGTCCCAGGAGATTGCATCTATTGCTTGTTTCCTTATCTGTGCATGCTTTCATTCTACCAGACAAGGAAATTAAATCGGTCTGACACCATTTGCTCTCCAGAAAGCTACTTTGGCTGCTAAGTCTACCAAAGGGGGTGGATTTGTTTGGGTGCTGCTTTCCAAAGTGAGTGAATAGTCCTTTTCAGAGCCACCCACAATTAGCTGTAAGGCCTGAGCTGCTGCGCCAGGCCTGCCTGTCAGGAGGATTGCAGCCAAATGGGACAGATGTGATCCAAGCAGGGCCTGCAGATTGCCTCTTAATTTAACCCCAGAGGCCTTTCCTGCTGTGCTCTGCTTCCCCCTCACCCCCCTCCCCACCTTGGAAATAAGAAAATGTGGAAGGCAAGAACATGTGTCAGAGAAAACCATCCAGGAGTCTGGACATATAGACACAGATGAACAGTGTGGTAATGCCCAGAGTGAAGTGGGGCAGGCAGGACAGGGTGGAGGTGAGCAAAGAAGATGTGGGCGGGGGGCGGGGGGGGGGAGTGAGGATATCTGTAATAGTGTCAAGAACAAAAATAAAGTTTAAATAAATAAATAAAAATGGTTAAAAAAAAAAGAAAAACCTTCAGATTGGAATAGTGATTTGAAGAAAAGAGCTGAAAACCAAAATTAAATATTGGTTCTGTTCATGCTGCCTGGAAGGCTCTCCCTTGCCTAGTTCTTTTTGTGAATAAATGTCTACCTTTCTACCCTTAAAGGTTGTCCCCATACTGGCCCTTCCTTATGTATCCTTAGCATGTTTGAATGACTTTTTAGTGTAATTTTGGGCTCATCTAATCTAATAAAAGAGTAATATGCAAATTGACTCTCACTCTGTTACACCCACAAGCCATGCCCACAAGTCACACCCACCCACCAATCAGGAGCAAATATGCAAATTAACTCAATTAAGATGGCGGTGCCCAGTCTACCTCAGCCCCACAACTGAAGTATCCAGGCCTGTTAGCCAGGCAGGTGGTAGGGGAGGCAGGGTAGGCCGAGGGGCAGAGCCATCAATCACAGGAACCTAGGAAGGGGCAGAGCTGGCAATCGCGGGGTTTGGGAGGTCTTCTTCCCAGGCCTGCAGCCTCTGGCAGAGACCCTGGACTGGGAAGGGGCTGGGCCAGCCATCATGGGGGTTGGGGGGTCACCTGACCAGGCCTGCATCCTCGGCCAGAGGTTACAGGCCTGGGCAGGGGTGGAGCTGGGATTGGAGGGGAAGTGGTGGAGCTGATGATCAGAGTGAACTACAGATGAAACACCTTTTCTTAATGCTCATTGGCTAAGCTCCCTGTATGCCACTGGTAATATTCTTAGTAATTTGGGTAATAAGAATCCAAAAAGGTGATCTAGGGTTTTACCACCACACTCCTGGAGAAAAAAAATGAAGGTCCACTGCTGCAGGGCTAAGAAATGTCATATCCTGCTCAGCTGGTTTGGCTCAGTGCATAATGCCTCAGCCTGCCAACTGCAGGGTCTGGGTTCAATTCTGACCAAGGGCAAGTACGTAGGTTGTAGGCTCCTCCCTGGCTGGGTCCCAGGTCAGGTCTCATGCAAGAGGTTAACCGATCGAAGTGTTCCTCTCACTTTGATGTTTCTTTCTGTCTTTCCCTTCTCTTCAACATTCTCCAAAAATCATTGGAAACATATCCTCAGGTGAGGATAAAAAAAGAAAAAGAAAGTAAGAAATGTCATATCCTATGAAAGACACATCTTGAAAATGCCTAGAGAAAGTTGTCATTTTTTCATGGTGAAGGGACTGGAGTCCGTGTTAATGAAAACACTTTGGTGGCTATGGTGACAGGCAGTGGCTATAGCCACGGAGTGATGAGGTTGGTGGCTTCCCCTGATTAGCCTGGTCGCGTCCCACAAAGGGAGGCCAGACTGTGGCTTAGGCCCGCTCCCCATGGAGAGCAGGGAGCGGGCCTAAGCCGTCAGTAGGACATCCCCTGAGGGCTCTCAATATGTGAAAGGGGGCAAGCTGGGCTGAAGAATCCCCCCCCCAGTGCACGAATTTCGTGCACTGACCCCCTAGTTTATATATTTATGCCTAACTGAAGGTTACGACGAATCACTAGTCACTATGACACACACTGACCATCAGGGAGCAGACACTCAACACAGGAGCTGCCCCCAGCCCGCAGGCCCCAATCACTGATGGGGCCTGTTGGCCAACCTCCTGGTCCCTCACCTTGGCCAGCAGGCCCTGATCTCCTGGTCAGAGCCAGGCCCCTAGTCTGGGACAGGGAACTGGGGGTGGGTGGCAGTGGAAACAGCCCCTTTCTCAGGGAAGCTGAGGGCCAGCTCCCTCCTTGGGGCTGGCAGCCAACCTCCTGTGTCCCTCCCCGCCATCCCTCCTCACAGGCCCTGATCAGCCCGCCACCCACCCACCTTGGTGGTGGTTGGCCCTTTCCCCTGGCTGGCAGGCCCTGTTCACCTGATCAGGGCTGGGCCCTGGCCTAGGACAGGGAACCAGGCATTGGTGGAGGCAGATGCGGGCAGTGAGGGAAGGGAGAAGTGGGGAGATGGGGAGGCAGGGAACCTAATCTGCCCTGATTTCCTACCAGGCCTGGGGACCCCACCCTTGCATGAATTTTGTGCACTGGGCCTCTAGTATTATTATATATTTTTATTTTGACATGTTCCAAAAGCAAGGTAAGATAGATTGAAAATACACAATTAAAATGTATAATAAACTGCTTACTTTAAAGGAGGTGGCAAAATTAGAGCAAAGGGGCATAAAGTTAGAAATGTAAGAAAAAACAAAGAATGAGGTTTATGTATAAAATACATAGTCTGGGGTCTTCAGCTCAGATTCAGGTGGACCTTGGCTTGGCCCTACGTTTTCTGGATGCCAATTCAACTCAGTGAGGGGTTATGAACAATATCCTGAACAATGTCCTTAGAATGGACATAATATAGGGCTTTGTCATATCACACTCTTTACTATCCACCTATAGCATTACACCTCAGTGCCCTTCAGGGAAAGCAATTCTGCAAGGCAACCAATATAATGGGATTTATCTGCACAGGCTTCTGATGGCCTGGCTATATTCACTAGAGACTTTACTGAAGCAGAGAAACTGCAGATACTGTGGCCTCCATGAAGATTTGGATAAATCTGTGTGGTGGTCATGAAGAAATATTCATTCTTTTCATCACTGAGGATCTGAGCCCTCTTCTTAGTTTTGTGGAATTCCCAGAGTTAAGATACAACCTATTTTCCATTGGAGAAACTGAAAGTGGCAACTATTTGCTTTGCCAGATTCCTTTGCAGCTAGCAGGCAGGCAGATGACTCAGACACTACCAACCTATTCCAGAGCCATGACAATGACAATGGCTATAGAACGATGATCATTTGAGAGCAGCACTGGTAGCCACCCTGGCAGTAGCATCTAGTGATTTATGTCAGCAGTATCAATAATGTAGGCAGTGACCATTTAACCCAAGCCACTGTCCTGGCTGGCAAGACCCCCAATCTGGTTCTTCTGTCTTCCCAGTGATTCTGCACATCTCTCAATATCCTTGTAATGAGTTTATTTTCTGCTTACTTGAATTGGTTCTAGTTGCTTACAAGGAAAAAAACCTGCCTGATGCAAATAGCTCTTCGACTCTGCTTTCTGCCACCTGTACACAGAGCAAAGGAAAGTCAAACTGCTATGAAAGTCATGACTGCATAAGGACTTAAGGACACAATCCAGGTCTGCCCACAGAGAATCCTGAGGAGGCCTGGACAGGAAAATTGAACAAAGAAAGTCTTCCAGTTTGGGCCTACCTGGAACCTCAAAACCTAGCATAGCATTGTCCAATATGATAGCTAGCAGCCACATGTAGCTGTTTAAATATGAATTTAAATTAAATATAATTAAACTTATTTTCTCAGACACACTAGCCACATACCAAGTTCACTAGCTACATGAACCTAATGTCTACCATTTTGTACAGCAAAGATATAGAACATTTCCATCACTGAAGAAAGTTCCATTGGATCATGCTGGCCTAGAACCTTGAAATTCCAGGCTGAGAAGAAGGATGACTATCTTATTTTGCCACGTCCATTGTGTCTGGTAGCTGATAAGGCTAGGAGTGCAAAGGCAGCAGTTCTGTGCTTCTCCACCCTGGTGGACCACACACCCACACCAGCTGGCAGGACAGGAAATACTTACTGGGGGTGCCCTGTGAGAAATGGCAGAGGCACAGGGAGCCCTGTTTACCCTTCTGCATCCTCTCCTTTATGCCCCTTATATTGCTTGTTGTTGGCTGCCTCAAGGAAAACAAAAGTAACGCAACCTTGAATCTAATCCTCACCTATCACCCTCATTGTTCTAGGACCTGGACGAGGCTCTGCAGCCTTAGGGATGTCGGGACATGTGTTATCAGTGAGGCTACGTGCTTACCCGGACCTAGCACAATGTTTGGCATATTGAAAGCACCCAGGAAACATTCGTTGGTTGACATACATCTAATGCAGACCCCAAGGGATCTGATATAAAAAAGATAATTTTCATGCTAAATATCTTTCACTCAAGGAATGAGGGAGGCACTATAATAATTATATGATGGTACAAAAATAAAAAGTGGAAGTTTAGAGTATAAGTTCATTATAATTAAATTATGCAAAAATAGGTTACACATGTGAATATGTTTGGAGTTATGAGAATTTTTATTTATTTATTTATTTTCAAATAACTTTTCTTTTTAAAAATAATATTCAAAATTCTTTTTTTAGAAGTGAAAATATGTTTTTTCCAAGAAAAATGATTTTAAATATAAAAATGTTACATGCAATAAATATTAATATTTCAAGAAAAATGATTTAAATATAATAATACTAGAGGCCTGGTGCATGAAATTCATGCACTAGGTGGTGGGGGGAGCCTCAGCCCAGCCTATGCCCTCTTGCAGTCTGTGAGCCCTTAGGGGATGTCTGGGGAGCAGGCCTAAGCTGTCAGTCAGACATCCTTAGCATTGCCGTGGAGGTGGGAAAGGCTCCCACCATGAGCACAGCTTTTGGCTAAGTGGTGCTCCTCTGTGGGAGTGCACTGACCACCAGGAGACAGCTCCTGGGTTGAGCGTCTGACCCCTGGTGGCCAGTGCATGTCATAGCAACTGGTCATTC
>PVJC01016692.1:0-33399 GCA_004026665.1 Murina feae | reverse complement strand
TGAACAACAAATATATATCAACGAGTGAATCTAAGAATCAAGTGAATAAAAAATCTGATGAACAGAATAAACTGGTGAATAGAATAGAACCAGAGGCATAGAAAGGGAGTGGACTGACAATTTTCGGGGGTTAAGGGTGTTGGGGATGCGTGAAGAGACTGGACAATAATTGTACACCTATGGATGAGGACAGTGGGGGAGCAAGGACAGAGGTTGGGGTGGGAAATGGGAGGTGGGGAGCTATGGGGGAAAAAAGAGGAACAACTGTAATAATCTGAACAATAAAGATAAATTTAAAAAAAAAAGAGTAGAAGGAGGGGAAAAAGGGGGACATCTGTAATACTTCCAACAATAAAGATTTTTTTTAAAGTGTAAAAAAATAAAAATAAAAATAAATAAATAATAAATAAATAAATATTTGAATTAGAAAAAGTTCTTGTGGTATATCTGACATATAATAAAATTTACCCTTTTAAGGTATATACTAGTAGTTCAATTAACTTTGGGCAAATTGATACAGTATGTAGCCACCACTTCCAGCCAGAAAGCTCCTTCATGCCCCTTTCTAGTCAATCCTATTCCACCACTCACCCCAAGCCCTTGGGTTTTCTGCCAAAACAGTTTGCCTTTTCTAAAATGTCATGTAAATAGAATCACACCGTCTTTTAACAATTTAGTTCTATCAAATTTTAGTTTTGAAATTTTTTATTATTTAAAAAATTTTATGAATCTTACAGTCTTTTATGCTTGATTTAAATATTTATACTAGGTGTGTGTGTGTGTGTGTGTGTGTGTGTGTGTGTATATATGAAATATATCAATGAGATAAAAGATGTAAGCAGTTCCAAAGGGAAAACATATTTATTAATCTTCTCACCTCTGATTCCTTTTCAGGAAGCAACCACTATCTTGTTTGTGTGTGTCCCTTTGGAACCGGACACAAAACAGGTTCAGGGCTGCCTGTCAATACTTGAGCCAAATTAAACAGAGGCAAGGTTGAATTACATGAGCATTATTTAATCCAATAATGCTAGCACTATGGAGAAAGCAGCAGGTCATCCTGAAAATTCTGCTCTAACATCTACTAGTTAGCTGATTATATTCGGATAAGGAAGATGGGCTACGTGCAAAGGGGAAGAGGGACCGGGTAAGGGGTGCTGGGTCCATGGTCCCTGTGTCTCTTTCTAGGATCTTGAAGTCTGATAACAAGGTAGTTAATTTACTGTTAAAAACCAGCTCAGCCTGTTCCTGGGACTGGAGAATGGTCAGCATTCCTGAGGCGAATTCCCGGAGGGGGTCAGGGTCCAGGCACGGCAACCAAATCAAAGTGTTTCCTGTCCTTGATTTGCTCTCAAAATGAATTTTTTGAGTAATGGACCTATTCAGGCTCCAAGGCATTCTATCTTTTTACATCCTTGTTTTTCTTCTTGCAACAGACACTCCAGTTTCCCAGGATCTGTTAAGAAAACCTGTGATAGCCCGCCCAGCCCGTGTGACTCTGGTTGAGCATGACCCAGGCACCAAGAAGTCCAATTCTCAGTCGGGGCATATGTCCGGGTTATAGGCTCAATCCCCAGCAGGGGGCGTGCTGGAGCAGCCAATCAGTGTTGCATGGATGTTTCTATCTCTTTCTCCCTCTCCCTCTCTCTCTCTCAAATCAATAAAAACATACTTAAAATTTTTTAAACCTCTTACCTATAGTGAGTAAAGTGAATAATCATTAAACTACTGTGGTCCTATTCCTATTATATGCCCTTCTCTCTATCACTTTCAGAAATCCAGGAGTATATAAATAAAACAAATATTCATAAATCACACACACATATACAGTCATGCACCCCATAATGATGGGGATAGTTCTGGGAAAGGCACCATTAGACAATTTCATTGTTGTGCAAACATTATAGAGTGCACTTACACAAACCCAAATGGTATAGCCTATTACACACCTAGGCTACAATCCTGTAGAGCATGTTACTGTATAAAACAACATGACATTAAATCAAGCACAAAAGAAAATTATGCAACTCATTGATGTAGTAAGTATGAGATGTATGATCCTGTTGCTAGTATAACATGGCACACTGTTTTATGGCAAATTTTTTTTTTAATAAGTAGAAAGAGTACACTCAAAGGAATGATAAAAGCCCTAACAGGTTTGGCTCAGTGGATAGAGTATCGGCCTGTGAACTAAAGGGTCCCAGGTTCGATTTCAGTCAAAGGCATGTACCTTGGTTGCGGGCACATCCCCAGTAGGGATTGTGCAGGAGGCAGCTGATAGATGTTTCTCTCTCATCGATGTTTCTGACTCTCTATCCCTCTCCCTTCCTCTATGTAAAAAAAAAAAAAATCAATAAAAGATATATTTTTTAAAATGATAAAAATATAGTATAGTGAATACATAAACCAGTCTCATAGCCATTTATTACTATTTTTAAGTATTATATACTGTACATAATTGTATATACTATACTTTTCTATGAAAGGCAGTGCAGTAGGTTTGTCTACACCAGCGTCAATCACCACAAGCATGTGAGTTAGGCATTGTGCTATGACAGTATAACAACAGGCGACAGTAATATTTCAACTCCATTATAATCTTTTTTAAAAAATATTTTTAAATGATTATTTTAGAGGGAGAGAAACATTGATAGGAGAGGTTTTTTTAAAGATATTTTAAAAAAATTTTAGAGAGGAGAACCAAGATGGCGGCATGAAGTATATACCTGAATGCGCAGCCACCCACAACTACATTATAAAAATACAACTATAAAGATAAATGGCCATCCTCCAGAACCAAGGGAGGGGAAGGCAAGAGAAGGAGTGCATTGAGATTGAGCAGAAGTTCCTGGCGCCAAAACTGAGAGGTACGGACGCACACGAAACGGAAGCAGTGCGGGCGAAAGGGGGCGGCGGCAGCACCTAGGTCCAAGGCTTGAAAGGGGATTATAAACTTCAGGGTCGCACTGAATGTGATGTGGGCTGTCATGGCAATGGGGCAGAAAACCAGTGGCATTCTAGCAGAGCTGTTCGCAGTGATCACTGACACAGAGACTCAGGGACTCAGGGGTGTGCAGACGCCAGGGCGTGGAAGCGCCAAATCTGGGAGAAGCCGCGGAGCTGGCAGAGGGGCTGCCATTGCGGGGTGCTCCGCCCTGGTAATTCTGAGACCCCGCCCCACCCAACTTACAACCCCACCCAAGCTGTGCGCCTGCCTGCCTGTGGCATAACCTAAGGGACTGCAGGTGGGACAGAACTCCAAAAGTTCCAAACCCCAAACAACGAGGAGAAAGGCCTGGAGGTCATTTCCTCCCAGTGATACCTCCCAGTGATAACTACAAGACTGTGCACCCAGCCTTCAAAGGCATACAACAAGAGTGTCCACCCCAGGTGATCAGGGAGGCTGAATCACTGGGCCCTATAAGCCACCTAGCACAGAAAGCTACTCTAGCAGCCAAAATGCAGAGGCAAAGAAACAGGTCACAAATGACAGAAATGGAGGAAAGCAAACGACTGGATATAGTGTTCAGAACTACAGTTTTAAGGTTTTTCAAGAATTTTCTAGAATCCGCCGATAAACTTAGTAATATTATACAGAGATCCAACAGCAGACTAGAGGTTTGCAATAATCAAGTCAAATATTTGAAACATGAAAAAGCAAAAGCACCCAACTGGAAGAGAAAAAAGAAAAAAGAATCCAGAAGTGTGAAGATAGTGTAAGGAGCATCTGGGACAACTTTAAGCGTACCAACATCAGAATTATAGGGGTACCAGAAGAAGAGAGAGAGCAAGAGATTGAAAACCTATTTGAAGAAATGATGACAGAAAACTTCCCCTACCTGGTGAAAGAAATAGACTTACAAGTCTAGGAAGTGCAAAGAATCCCAAACAAGAAGAATCCAAAGAGGACCACACCAAGACACATCATAATTAAAATGCCAAGGGCAAAAGACAAAGAGAAAATCTTAAAAGCAGCAAGAGAAAAACAGTTAGTTATCTACAAGGGAGTACCCATATGACTGTCAGCTGATTTCTCAACAGAAACAATGCAGGCCAGAAACAATGCAGTGGCAAGAAAGATTCAAAGTGATGAATAGCAAGAACCTACAACCAAGATTACTCTACCCAGCAAAGCTAACATGTAAAATTGATGGTCAGATAAAGAGCTTCACAGACAAGAAAAAGCTAAAGGAGTTCATCACCACCAAACCAGGATTATTTGAAATGCTGAGGGGCAAAGGAGAAGGGGGAGGGGGAGGGGGAGGGGGAGGAGGAGAAGGTAAAAATAAAAAGTATGAACAACAAAGTGACAACAAATACATATCTATCAACAAGTAAATATAACAAGTCAATAGAAATATCTGGTGAACAGAATAAACTGGTGAATAGAATATGCATAAGGGCATAGAAAGGGAATGGACTGACAATTCTCAGGGGGAAGGGGACTTGAGGGATATGGGAAGAGACTGGACAAAAATCTTACATCTATGGATGAAGACAGTGGTGGGGGTAAGGGCACGGGGAGGAGAGGGAGAACCAGGTGGAGGGGAGCTATGGGGGTTAAAAAAAAAGGAACATCTGTAATAATCTGAACAATAAAGATTTAATTAAAAAAATTTTTTAGAGAGAGAGGGAAAGGGAGAAAAAGAGAAACATTGCTGTGAGAATGTAACATCAATCAGGTGGGAACACCCTCTACCAGGGATTGAGCCTGCAACCCAGGCATGTGCCTGACCTAAACAGAAGCAACGACCTTTTTGTGCATAGAAGGAAGCCTAATCAACTGAGTCAACACTGGCCAGGGCTCTATTATAATTTTATGTGACTACCATCACATGTGGTCTGTAGTTGACCGAAATGTCATTAGGTGGAACATGGATATATATATCCATGCATATTCTAGTCACACTGCCCTTCACTTTGTTTTTTTGTTTTTTTTTTTAATGTATGTTATTGATTTTTTACAGAGAGGAAGAGAGAGGGATAGAGAGCTAGAAACATCGATCAGCTGCCTCCTGTATACTCTCCCTTGGGGATGTGTCTGAAACCAAGGTACATGCCCTTGACCGGAATTGAACCCGGGACCCTTCTGTCCGCAGGCCGACGCTCATCCACTGAGCCAAACCGGTCAGGGCTCACTTTGTTCTTTTTACTTAATATTCTCTGGCGATTGAATCATATCAGCACATATAGACCTATATATTCCTTAATGGCTGCATGGTTTGGATGTGCTCCAATTGACTTAGCCATCCCTCTGTTGACGGATTTAGGTTAATTTGAAGTCTTTTGTTAATGCAAACAATGAATTAAAAGTTATAGTGCTCTTAGTAAATAAATAAACAATGCACAGGTTGCATGTGACTTTTCCATAGTTGTAATTACAGAATCCATTTTGTTCTTTTTTTTTTTTACTTAGTTCATTTCTCTTGTTGTTCCCTCCCTCTGCTTCCTGGTAAGTTTCTAAAAGTTCTTCACACCTGCCAATCATAACCCATGCTTGGACACATTTTCTGATTTCACCTGGTTCCTCACTCCTCTAAGTCTGCCCAGGGTTTATCAAGGTGTGTTGTGATGCTGTGATCTGAACTGTATCCACTTGGTTGAACTTCTTGTGAGCAGTGCCTGGATCTTGCTGCTGTGTGTTCCCCAGTTGCCAGGGCCTAGAATAGAGTTAGCATGAAAAAGACGTTGACTAGGCCTGGCCAGTTTGGCTCAGTAGATAGAGTGTTGCCCTACAGACTGAAGGGTTCCGGGTTAGATTCTGGTCAAAGGGACATGCCTGGGTTGTGGGCTCGATCCCCAGTGGGGGGCGAGCAGGAGGCAGCCAATCTGTGATTCTCATCTTTGATGTTAATATCTCCCTCCTTCTCCCCTCCCTTCTGAAATCAATAAAAACATATTTTTAAAAAAATGTTGAATAGGTAATGTATTAGATTTATTTCCTGTATAGAGCTAATCGCAGGACAATTTATGCTTCCAGTTTTGAGGTTTGTTTTGTTTTTGCTTTGATAAATAATGCTTTAGTGAGTCTCCTGCCTCTGGACTTTTTCTCCTTTTGGATTATGCACCAGGCTGTTCTTCCAAGCAGTTTACTGGATTTCCCTCACCCCCTGCCCCCAACTTGCCTTAAGACAGTGGCTTTTTGAAGTCAGAAGGCTTTTAGAATTAAAACGGTGATTAGAAAACCTTAACTTTTGTTCAGTTTTGTCCTGAGACAGTCTCTCTGACGCTGATGAATTTCTTTACCCTGTGTCTCAGGTTCCCTATCAACATTAAGAAATACTCAAAGCTGTGAAGAATTTTTGTGAGTTTATTTGAGCCAAACTGTCGACAAATGCCGGGAAGCAAAATCTCAATGGATTGAGATAATGCTCTGGAGAATGGCAGTTATGCACTTTGTGTGTTTTTTAAAATAGTTATATTTTTAGTGATTTCAGAGAGGAGGGGAGCGGGGGAGAGAAACATCAAAGAGAATCATTGATTGGCTGCTTCCTGCACACCCCCTACTTGGGTGGGGGGGGATCGAGCCCACAACCACAACCCTGGCATATGCCCTTGGACCCAAGGGAACCTGGGACCCTTTAGTCCGCAGGCCGATGCTCCTCTGGCAGATGCTCTGAGCCAAACCGCTAGGGCTGCACCTTGTTTTATACATTACAATCAAAAGAAGAGAGATAAGGGGGTTCCATGAAATCCATTGGTGATAGACTAGGGAGGTGGGAGAAAGCAAAGTGGGGCACAGGAGGGAGGGGAAACTCCGGGACTGGATAAAAAGTGGAATGATAGACACACTTTATACTTAGGTGGGTGCAGGATAGTTAACAGTCAACACATTAACTCAATAACAACAAGGCAATTTGTGGTCTCTGCAGACTGGTGCCTGTGCTTTGAGGGGTCTGGATAAAAGGGAAATTACTTTGCCATTCCAACGATATGTATCATAGAACAGCAGACAGTCTCTGTTACGATAAAGATTGACCTTTTTCAGGTAAGATACTGGCCTAGAACATGACTACCCACCATAAACTGCTTTTAGTTCTCAAAGTTTTAATTTCAGACCCTCCTTTGTGGTTACTTTAGGCCTCTGCGTTTGCAAGGCGGCCATGCAGGCTTCCCTTACCTAGCCAGGCTAGCCCGCGGCCGCCTTCCGTCCAGCCTGTCGCCCGTGTTGTGCGTAGAGAGCCTGTGCGACCCTCAAAGCCCCTTCTCTGCTCGGTGCCTCACGTTCCCCAAAAGCTCCTCCTTCCTGGCGAAAGCGAAGTCCCGCCTCCTCACGGCTCTAAAGCCCCACCTTCTGGTTTTTATGATTGACAGTCAATCTGTCCAATCAGCGTGCTGTGGGTTAGCGTGGAGCGTGGGACTGCCCTCTGTACACATGCGCACTGGTTTCGCAGGGGAAATGGGTGGCTACCGGGTGTTGGGTCAGGTCTGGGGTGGCTGGTGGCGTGGTCCGGGGGTCGGCTCCGCTCTCAAGGTCGCAGGCTTTGGCACCGAGGCCCGGTGATTGCACGCCCCCGCCCCCCCATACACACTACGGGGGCGGGAAGGTTGGGGGGGAGGTGTGTGCGGGATCTGGAGCTAGGAAGATGTGGGTTCCAATCTGGTTCTGCTGTATGATGGCACATGAGTCACTAGTCCTCTCTGAGCCTCAGTGGTCTCCTCTGTAAAATGGGGCCCGTCGAACCTGGGTTTTCGAGACCTCACCCCAGGCATTCTGAGGCATTTGTTAGGATTTAGGAAGGGTGTGTGGGGTAGGAATGGGCGGCACCTCGGTGCACACACTCCCCTGTTGCTTACTCCACCTTTTCCAGGCGTCAGCTGCAACCTCGAGGCTCCCGCAAACGACCAGGTTCCCTGGGAAACCAATCCTTCCCAGGGCTGCTGCAGCCAGAGAACCTCAGTCGAGAGGAGCTGGTCGATGTGCTGAGGGCATCTGTGGTGGACCAGAAAGGTGAGCGTGAGCGGGGCAGCTGCACAGAGACCGGGAGGGGAGCGTGCTGGCCCGAGCCTTCTGGCCAACTGAGTGGGCTCCTTATGAAAAGCCTTTGGGGCCCGATCCTGGTCTGCCTCCTATTAGAGTCATGGGCAGGAATGAGCCACATGATCTCTCTGAGCCTCGGCATTATGGGGTAGGGGTGAGAGGGTGGAAAGAGCTAGAGAGTGCTAAACACAGTAGGCACTTCAGAATGGGAATTGCTGTAATAAATTGCTTACTGGTGGACAAAACACAGGCTTTGGCGTCAGATCTAGGCTCTGTAATCAGCTTGCTGTGTGGCTTTAGGAAAGTAACAGTTTGAGCCTCAGTCTTCATTCAGCCATTTAATACTTCTCTATTTATTGAGCATGGGCTATGTTTCAGACACCAGGCATGGCTGTACAAGATAAATATGGTTCCTGCACTCAGCGAGCCAATATTTTAGTGGGAGAAATGGATTAAACAAACGAACAAGGTACTTACTAGTGATCAGTGCTATGAATAAAACAGCGGTATGACGGTGAGGGACTGTAGGAGTAGGGCAGACATTAGATTGCAGAATTAGGCCTCTCTGCTGGTGACATCTGAGCCTGATATGGAGACAGACATGGAAATCTGGGACAGAAGAAACAGCAAATGCAAAGGCCCTGAGGTGGCAGGAGCTCTGCATGTGTGAGGGACAGGAAGAAGTTTAGGGTGTGGTTGGTTACACGTCTGAGAGTTGTGGTGGGGCCTCATGCTAAGATGCCTTGAGCAAGAGGGAAGGGTGGGCAGGGGCTGGGTGGAGGGGGACAAAGGGAGTGGGGAAATGGGACATCAGTAATAGTGTCAATAATAAAAATCAAGAGAAAAAGATGAATTGAGCAAGTGCTTTGTAAACTCTAACTGCTGCTTTTTCTGTCAATGATGTTCCTGTACGTACGTCTTAGGACCACTAGTGACGTTGAACAAGCCGCAGGGTCTGCCTGTGACAGGTATGAGCAGGGAAGGAGGTGCCCTGCAAGGGGGTTTGATGTCTCTAAGGAAGGAATAGTGAAGGGGATGATGGGATAGAGTTGCCTGTGGAGCAACTTGTATTTCTTTCTTTTTTTTCCCCCCAGGAAAACCAGGAGAGCTGACATTGCTCTCAGTGCTGCCAGAGCTGAGCCAGTCCCTGGGGCTTGGGGAGCAGGAGGAGCTCCAGGTTGTCCGAGCATCTGGGAAGTAAGTGGTAGGGAGATTGGAAGGTGGGATAGGCATCCACCTAGGGTTAGGGAGCAGTGGCTTTGAAAGAAGCCAAGGCATCTCCATGGCTGGCTTGGGAACATAGAGATAGAATACAAGGTGCAGGAGGGAGCAGACAGATCTGGGTTCATATCCTCATGCACAGTCGGGGATCTTAGGCAAAGCATGAAACCGCCCTGAGCCTGTTTCCTTAATCATGACGTAGAGTTAATACTAGGAATAGCCATGTTCGGTGTGCAGTCACTTTCCCAAGTCCGTACTCACGGCAGGCATTGGCCATGAATTGATCATCGATATTCTTTCTTCTAACTGCCATCAGTTCGAGAGGGTACTGGAGAAGAAGTAATTTTGCACTTTCACAAGCTCCTTGGCTTGTTTGTGGGGAATTGAATTACTTCCGAGCTAACATATATAAAATTAGTAGTGTAGGGCTTGGCACACGGTGGACACTCCCAGCAATGGGTGGTAATTGTTACGACATTTAACTCTGAGCTCCCTGGGATCCAAGGCGGAGGAGTGAGAGACACATGAAGCCACATGGCCTTGTCAAGCACGAGGAAGCCCTGTTTCTCAGGAGGAGGGCTGGGGTATAATCTGGTATTACTGTTTGGCCTTAAATAGGACAGTGCTTCTCCCTTTTTTGTGAGTGAGCCTAAGGGACTTTAACTGTCATGACTTGTCCCCTTCCTTCAGGGAGACCTCTGGGCTTGTACTCCTCTCCAGTTGTCCCCAGACAGCAAGCCGCCTCCAGAAGTTCTTCGCCTACTCACGAAGAGCCCAGAGACCCACAGCCACCTACTGGTGAGAGGTGCCGGGAGGCGCCCATGGCAGTGCGGAGGTCCTGCCACGCCACTCTGTGACCGCCTCCTGCCTCTTTCTCAGGGCTGTCACTGATGGGATCCCCACTACTTCTGAGGGGAAGATCCAAGCAGCTCTGAAACTGGAATACGTTGATGGCGTTGGTTTTGTGAGTCAGGGTCTGGGTGGGGAACAGGAGAAGACTCTCCAGACATATTACTCTTACAGGGGAGTTAAGGGTATAGACTTGAGGTAGCTGGCTCTCCTGTCTCTCAAAACAGGCAAGTGACCACTGCCTATACTGCCTGTCCTGAGTAGCAGGGAGGGTTTGGGTATAGCTCCCAGGTGTGTGTGAAGCTTGTTCATTCTCGGGGGCTGATACCACAGGTAGTTCCAGTGAAGTCCCCGTCCCGAAAGGACATCCTCGAAGGTGTCAAGAGGACCCTAAGCCACTTCCGTGTGGTGGCCACAGGTGCTGGCTGTGCTCTGGTCCAGCTGCAACCAGTAACAGGTGGGTCTAGAGCCCCAACCAGATTTTAGAACTGCATTTGGCTGGTGAGGTGAGGGAGTAGGAGGAAGGTGGTAGTGTAGGACCTGCCCGGGGAGCATTTGATGGACCTCAAAGGTGTGACCAGGCCCAGCTTGTCTTCTATTGCCAATCTAATGGTCATTCCTTTGTAGCTCATCAACTTTTTCTCTTAGTTATTGATCTCAGGGTCTTCTCTTTATCTTTGGTGTTCTGTAGTTTCTCTATGATAAATCTAGGTGTGGGGGTTTATTTTTATTTATGTTGCTTGGGATTCACTGTGCTTCCTGAATCTGAAGATTAATATATTTTCTCAGTCCTGGAAAATTCTCTTCCCAAATGTTGTGCCTCTTGCATTCTCTCTGTTCTCTTCCTTTTCAATGCCTAATACTGTAGACATGTCTGACCTTCTCATCCTATTCCCTATTAACTTTTCTTTCATATTTTTTTATTTCTTTATCTCTGCTGTACTCTGGGTACTTTATTTACTTTTAATTGATTTGAGAGCGAGAGAGAGAGAGAAAGGAAGGAAGGAAGGGTGAGAGAGAAACACCCATCTGTTGTTCCACTTTGGCTGATTCCTGTATGTGCATTGATTGGGATTGAACCCTCAACCTTGTTGTATTGGGACGATGCTCTAACCAACTGAGCTACCTGGCCAGGGCCTGGGTAAATTTCTTTAGATCTATTTTCCAGTTGAGTAATTTTCCTTTAATTGGATCTAATCTGCAAATTTAACCTATCCATTGACTATATTTTTCACTTCTAGAAGTTCTATTTGGTTCTTTTATAAATACAAATGGCCTTTTAAAAAAACATGTCATTATTCTTTTTTTCCCTTTTTTTAGTCTTTAATCATTTTAAACAGTTGTGTTTCTATAATTTCATTGTCTGAAATTCTTGAGGGTCTAATCCTATTGTGTTCCCTACAGACTCTTTCTCTTGGTGGATTAGGTTCGCTGCGCCTCTGTGGAAACGCTTTGTTGCCTCATTGGATGTGGGCCCTTTGGGAGAGGTTTCGCCTTTGCTTCTGCTGAATGCCTCAGGACTGTCACTACGTTAGGATCTCCCTAAATATTTGTTTCAGTTGCAAGTTCACAGATCATTCGAGAAGTATGAGCGCCCCAAACCTGTGAGAGAACAGGCTCATGGCTATGAATTTTCAGGGGAATGGTTCATTCCTTTTATCCAGTCCTAAGGTAATCATCTGCCTTCGTTGGTGGCTGGCTTATTCTCCTGGTCCACCATTTTCATTGGGGCAGCAAGGCCTCATCCCTGGCCTCTGGGGTAGCTACTTAAACCCAGACCCCCTGCATATCAAGATTGGCAGCACTCCGAGAATAGGTGAAATGCTGGCTCTTGTGTGTTCTAGATTTGTTTTCCTTTTTGTGTTTTGGTCTTGAGAACCTTAATTGCCTGTGTACCCAGCTGTGTCTTTAAAAGATTGATTGTTATATCTTCCCAGTGTTTCTAGGTAGTTTATAGCGAGAGGGTTTTTAGATTATTACCAGACATAGAAGCAGAGTACAGCTGCCGGGTTTAAATCCCAGTTTATGGTGGTAGGCAAGTCACTGCTTTTTGAGCTTTGGTTTTCCAAGATGATAGAATGACCCACCTTATAGGGTTGCCATGACAATTAAATAAGTTTATATATATGTGAAACACTTTGTCCCATATCTAGCACATAGCCCCCTCATTTCTGTACTTGTCAGGGTACTTTTGGTTGTAAGTTTCCCAAAAGCTAGTTTCAGTTGGTTTAAGACAAGAAGAATTTATTGGCTCACATAATTTGGCTGGACCAGAGGCTCAGAGCTGTCATCAGGAAGCCGTTTCTCCTCTTCTTGCCTCCCGTACTCTGGCTTCTTTCTCCCGCAGGCTCTTCCTGGTGAAGGTGGAGATGGCCAGGGCTCCAGCAGCTCCAGGCATACACCCCAGCAGTTCAGCACCCCAGCAGGAAAGAACATGCTTTATACCCAGTGGCTTCAACAATAAATTCAGGGTTGCCTCTCTTCATGGGTGAATCTCACAGGCCAGGTGGATTGACAGCTGTGACTATCCTGACCTGATCATGTGCCCTGCTCTGGAGGCCCGGGCAGTAGCATCAGCCTCACTAAAACCACCTGATCTGAGAATAGAGGTGGTGTTTCCCCAGAGGAAATGGGGACAGATGACATTGGGTAGGACAGAGCGCAGCTGCTAACCATCTGATCTCTCTCCTATTTCCTAGTGTTCCCCAATCAGCTACAGGTACACATGGTACTACAGCTCTGCCCTGTGCTCGGCGACCACAGGTATTCAGCCCGCATGGGCACTGTCCTGGGCCAACGCTTTCTACTGCCAGCTGAGAGCACCAAGCCCCAAAGACAGGTACCCAAGCTGACCTGTCTTGTGTGCCTCCTGGGGGTGGGCTGGGGGACGAGGGTCGGCAGATCTCCAGACCTTACCTCTGCAGCTTGGGACTGGGGGGCAGTCCCTCTTGGCTTCCAAAGCTACCCCTGTCTTGCTGTGTGGCCCTGAGCAAGTGACACCCCCTCTCTTGGGCCTCATTCTGCCCCATCTGTTCACAAAGAAAGCTGAACTAGCTGATTTCTAAAAGCCCTTTTAAGGCTGCTGTTCTTTGAGTCTCTTTGGTAAAAGGGGTAAAGGATAAAGGAGATTGTGTGTACTAGGTAACTATCAGTTCTAACACACTAGCCCCAAAATACTAGAGTCTTTAACACATTAATTTCCCTCCATGTTAAACCCAATTAATGGGGGATGGGGTAGAGGTGGGCTTTGCTCCAAGGAGTCACTCAGGGACCCAGGCTGTTGCTATCTAGCCAGCAGGTAAGTGGGGACAGTGCAGGTTCATGTGGGAGATATTCATGGGCCAGGTCTGGAAGCAGCGTACATATGAACACTCCCATTCCATTGGCTAGAACTCAATCACATGCCCTCACCAAACTGCAAGAGGGGCTGCGAAATGTAGTTTAGCTCTATGCTCGGGCAGAAACTGGTCTGGTGAAGCCCTAGCCAGTGTCTGCCATGGTGAGCGTGCATGAGTGTTGACATGTGCGCATGTAGAAAGGAAATTACTAACTACAAACATGGCGGGAAGGAGGAAGTCCTTGCTTAAACCCCATTTTGATGAGAGCTGGTTGGAACTGGCCTGGCCGAATGCTGACATCCTCCTCCACCACAGGTCCTGGACGAAGCCCTCCTCAGACGCCTCCACCTGACGCCTGCCCAGGCTGCCCAGATGCCCTTGCACCTCCACCTGCACTGTCTCCACCTCCCAGGCACCAGGCCCAGGGATGCCCCCATAGAGCTTTTGGCACCTTTGCCTTCTTATTTCTCCAGGACCCTGCAGTGCCTGGGGCTCCACCAACACTAGTTCTCCTTGGGTTCCTACTGGAAAGTGGTGGGTGTGGGGGCACTACAGGCTGGAGGAGAATGAGCTCGGTGTGCAGCATGCGGTAAGGTCATGGTTTAGGGCCCTGTGGACTAACTAAGTTCACACCCTGGCCAGGCACTTGCTGTGTGATGTTGGACAAATAACTTCACCTCTCTGGATTTGAGATGATAAAAGTGCCTAACTCATAGTATGGTTTTGAGGATTTGCTGAGAAAGTAAATGTTTATCATGGACCATGCTTTCTGTTGAGTTCAAAGTGTGGCCTTTTATTTAGCTGTTTCTGCCCCAATTCTAGTTGGGAAGAAATGTTAGATTTTAAAAAATTGTGGTAAAACACATCTAACAAGATTTACCCTCTTACTATTGTTAAGTGTACAGTTCAGTGGGCATTAAGCACATTCACAATGTTTTGCAATCGTCGCCATTATCTGTCTCCAGAACTCTACCCATTGAACACTAAGTCCCCATTCCCCTCCCTGCCCCTAACAGCCACAATTCTCTGAATTTGACTACTCTAGAGAACCTCATGTAAGAAAGATGTTCTTTTACTTTAAGGATTTGTGAAATAGATTAAACATACAGAGTGCATAAAACATCTCTGACTTAAATTTGTATATACGCTGCTGTGACTTAATTATAAGGTGATACCTACATAACCGTTACTCAGGGCATGAAATAGCAGCAGTTCTCAACCCTAACCCACATTATAACGCTCCCTACCTAGCCTCCTCAAGAAGCTTTTCAAGATCCCCATGACTTGCCCAGCCAGTATGATGCTTGAGCATTGTCCCATGAACCAGGTCACGGTTCCATTCCTGGTCAAGGCACGTGCTGGGTTCAGGCTTGATCCCCAGTAGGGGGTGTGCAGGAGGCAGCCGATCAAAGATTCTCTCATTATTGATATTTCTTTTTTTAATGTTTTTATTGATTTCATATTTGCATTCAGGGAACCGTCTCCCTTCCTCTCTGAAATCAATAAAAACATGTTTTTAAAAATTCCCATGATTACATACCCCAAAGATACTGGCTTGATCTGTCTGGAGTGGAGACCTCTAGCATTGATCTCCTAAGAACTCCCTAAGAGGTTCAGTATAGATGGGAACCACTGCCTTGACAATTCTTCCCTTGTTTGTCTTTTAAGTTTTATCACATGTATGCATCCTTAAGTGATGTATTTCATTTTGCCTAGTTCCCAAACTTCTTTGAATGGACATGTTGTGTATGTTATTTTGTGATTTGCTCTCACTCCATACTGAGCAATGCACCTGTGTTGTTGGGTGTGGAATTTGAATTCCAGTGCTTGAAGAGACCATGCTCTTAATGGACTTAGGTCATTTGGGTGTCAGACCACAAAGCTGCTGTGAACCCAATAGTAAGCATTTCCTGGTTGTTATGCCAGAATTTCTGGGTCAGAGTATATGTATTTTCATTAGCCTAGTGTATTAGTTTCCCAGGGCTGCCCCAGCAAATTACCACAACCCACATGACTTAAAACAACAGTAATTATTTCTCTCACGGTTCGGGAGGCCACAAGTTTGATGTCAGGCATTTCCAAGGCTGTGCTCTCGGTGAAGGCTCAGTGGGAGAGTCCTGGGTCTCTTCCAGCTTTTGGTGGCTCCAAGCATTCCTTGGCTTCTGGCTGCATCACACCAACCTCTGCCTCCATCTTCATATCATGTGCTTGTGTCTTTTCTTCTGACTCGTAAGGACACTTATCATTGGATTGAGGGCCCACCTGGATAATCCAGGATAATCTCATCTCAAGATCTTACATCTACAAAGATCCTTTTACCAAATAAAATCATTAGCAGGTTCTAGGTAGATATATCTTGGCGGGGGGGGGGGGGTGGTGTATACTATTCAATCCATTACAACTAAGAAATACCTAACTTTTCAGATGACATGGCTTATTGGATAGCTTCCTTTTGAGGTGACCTTGGCCCCTTGTGAGGAAGGAATAGATCCACTATCCCTGGAGAAGGGCTGGGTTTCAGACAAGGTCCACCCTTCCCCCTTGGTAAATCTGTGTGCATTAGATGCCAGCCCAGCCCCTCCTTTGGTCTTGGGGGCTAGGGGGACTCCCAGTGGTCAGCCATTCTGGCAGTGTGTCCCAGACTTCTGCCCACTGCCCTCATGATCTTGGGAAACCCACGTCTCCTCATTCAGACTGTTTCATCTTCTGTAAAGTAAGGCCTATCCCCCACTCAAAGTTCAGAGAGTTCCGAAACAGGAAGCACCATGTCTGCCACTCTGTGGGAATTCTGGGCCTTGCTTCCTGGAGGAATTGCTAATGGCCTCCAACTCTTGTGGGCTTTGGGGTACAGAGCCCCACACGACCCTCTCCTCGCCCTCCAATAGAAATGGAGCCAAGCCAACAATACTTTACTTGCTCCTTTTTATTTGGTGCTGCAGCCGGCATAGGGACTATGAGGCTTGAAGCAAGGGCTTCTTTAGCTTCACATCCCCCATGCCTCCCAACCCCTGGTGTGCACTGATTAGAGGCAGGGGGCCCGGAAGGTTCAGCACCTTCAAGGGGTATGCTTCTGTCTTGGATCTCTCACAGTGTTTGGCCTTGAAGTCGCCTTTGGCCTTGTTACTCCTATGCGTGCTAGGAAGCTTTCCAACTTCAAAGGGTAGAGGCCGCAAGGCACCTCCAGAATGAGGACGGCGAACGCGCTTAGAAGCAACAGCCTCGGTGCAAAAGAGGGGAGAAGGGGAAGAGATGATCAGGAATTTGTCCAGGAAGGAAATTCTAAGCTAAACAAGCCCTCCCCTTGGGGTTCCAGCCAGCCTGGGAACTGCCCTCTGCCTGTGCCCTCAAGCCCTGACCCCAGCACTCACTCAGCATTGCCCACCAAGGAGCAAGTCATCCTATGAGCCCACCTTTCTTGGTTTCCAGATGGTGGGTGCCTTCTTGAGCTCAGAGTTAGGTGAGAGGGATATAAAAATCTTGGCGGTAGGTAGAATCATCAAGGGCTTGCCTGTGGTCAGTAGGGCCTTAGAGCCCATCAGCTTGTTGTGCTGCAGTCTCAGGACCGGCCCCTGGGGTCGGAGCATGTGGAGAGAAGGCAGCTGCACCTTGTTGTGGAGGCTGGGGAAGTGGTAAGGGGCTGTGGGAGCAAGAGGCGCCGTGAAGGCCTGGGGAGGGCCCGCGTCTGACCAGCTACCCCTCAGTGTGTGGGGGGCGGGAGGTGGGGGGAGATGAAGGCAGATGGAGCCCTCCCAGAGGCCATGGTTTGGAGTCCAGCAGACCTGGGTCTGCATCCCATCTCTCCCCCTTCTGAGCTGTGCAACCTTGGGCACCTTCCTTAAACTTCCTGCCTGGGAAGTGGGGACAACAGCACCAGCTTCGCTAGGTTGTGAGGACTAAAGGAGCTGGTTGGGTAGCGACACCGTGTCAACTGTTCAGTGCTGTGCAAATGTCGGTTCCCTTCCCCCAGAGGCAAACGCCCAAGACTGTGGCAGGAGAAACGTGGGTGCCGGGGGAGAGATCTACCTGGCACCTTTGAAATAACTGCCTCACAAGGTAACTCTTGTGGAGGGGACAATACTCACACAGTTGTATATATTTTTAAAAATACTTTTTAAGTGGTGGCTTTTACTTGTTACTGGGTGGCTCTTTGGAGAGGTTTTGGGTAGGGGGCAAATTCGGGTGGCGAGGAATGTCTTGAAGAGCAGGAAGAAACTGCCTTGGGATCCTGGGGTGGCTGCGGGGAATGGTCCTCCCCAGGGTCTGGAGGTTCTTCGGACTCAATAGCAATCTGTTCAAGGGGTGGGGTTGCCTATCCCCACTAGCAAAGGTGATGGTGAAAATGCAGCCCATCCTTGTGCAGGGCGGGTCCCACTTCTGGATGCTGGAGTGGACCAGAGCAGTGGCACTTTTTGCCTTTCCTTTCTTCCCCTTCCCAGCAGCGGATGTGGTGGCCGCGGAGTCTGGCTTCTCGATGTGCCCCAGGCTCCTGGCCCCGGGACCTTTCCTAGGAAGTGACATGTGGCTAAGGGTCCCCAAGTCCTTGCCTTCCCCAGAGCCTTGCTGGGTCAGCAGGTGAGGGAGCGCTGTGCGGACTCCCGTCCGCCGGTAACACATCGCCGTGGGCTTCCTGATGGTGGAGCCCTCTACGAGGAGCCGGATACCCACATACTGAGGCACCTCCACGGCAGGCTGTGAGCAAGAAGACGAGACAAGGCCTGCTCAGACAGTGCTGCTGGAACCCTAGCCCCAGGAGGACTCAGGGCAGAGATGGATGGAATTAGTTTCTCAGGCACCTAGTCAGGAGACACTTCTGGGCTGAGAAGCAGGAAGCCTATCTCTGTCCTCTAAGGGGTCTGAATCGGTCCCTAGAGAGTCACCGAGACCCTGGAAATAGTAACCCAGAGGAGTGGGGGAACCTCAGCCATGCCTCTTCTCCGCTTCCTCACGCTCGTAAGCTGCCCTGGCTCCTGCTGGAATATGCGTGGCTCTACTCCACAGACCACTGCTGACGGAAAGCTTCCTAAAGTGAGCTGGTTTCTCTGCAGAGAGAATTTGAGTTATGACACCCAGACTGATAAGAGGCTTAAAGCTGCCCCAAGCCTCACCTGAACCCAAGCTTTCTGGAAGCAGAAACTAAGAGCTTTAAAGAAGGCATTCTGTAGAGGGGATGAAGTAGCAAATATGCAGAGGGAGACAGAGAAGTTGTTTCTGTGCAATTTCAGTTCCTATAAAGCCAAGCTGGCCCGGCCGGTGTGGCTCAGTGGTTGAGCTCTATGAACCAGGAGATCATGGTTTGATTCCCCGTCAGGGCCCATGCCCAGGTTGTGGGCTCCATGCCCAGTAGGGGTGTGCAATAGGCAGCCGATCAATAATTCTGTCATCACTAACGTTTCTATCTCTCCCTTTCTGAAATTAATAAAAACAGATTTATTAAAAAAAAAAAAAAGCCAAGTTGTACTTTCTATGGCTGGGCTCCAGGAGAGCTCCCCGTGTCTTGCTAAGAACCCTTCTTTTAACCCAGGGCTAGGTTGAGGTGTTTTCTGTGTCGTCAAACGATCCTGATAAAAATCTATCTAAACAGGGTCATTTGGAGCTTGTTCAAAATCCGGGTCTCAGAGCTCCCGGAAAGCTCAGTGGATGATGAAAAGTTTATCTTGAAAGAGGAATCTCAGTTAGTAAACATAGAAGGAAAGAGAATTAGAAACTTACCATTTTGTAACTAATACAAAAGGCAAGAATTAAAATGATATCAAAAGTAGGTGAAAAGGATGACAAAAAAATGTGTCATTTGCACAGGACCAAAGTATCACCTTACCAAGTAACTGATCATTGCAAAGGGGAAGATACAGCTTACAATAGAGAGATCTGGTAGCCACCACCTTAACCCCATGGTCAGACTCAGCATCACTAACACCAAGACACTCTGACAGTGTGCTTCGTGAGACTATGAAGTAAGTACCCAGCATCACCTCTCAGGTGGTCTTGCCAACTTCTAATCTGAGCCTCATCAAGCTGTTTGACCTAACTTCTACTTTACAGGACATTCAGATAACAGGTGAACAGTTAAAAACCACCCCAAAGAAACAATCAGATAAACCCAGAATGTAGGACAGTTCTACAAAACAATATCCTGGTCCCTTCAAAAGATCCCAACTAGGGGGGCAGGGAGGAACAGTGGGGCTGTTCTAGATTAAAAGAGATTAAAGGCCCTAGCCGGTTTGGCTCAGTGGATAGAGTGTTGGCCTGTGGACTGAAGGTCCGGGGTTCAATTCCGGTCAAGAGCACATGGCTGGGTTGCAGGCTTGATCCCCAGTGGGGGGCGTGCAGGAGGCAGCTGGTCAATGATCTCTCATCATTGATGTTTCTATCTCTCTCTCCCTCTCCCTTCCTCTCTGAAATTATGTTTATGTTATATTTATGAAATATATATATATATATATTTTTAAAAGAGATTAAAGAATATAAAAAGAATACCTAGCAATAAATTTAATCAAGAAGGCAAAAAGGTGAAAGACATGTACACTAAAAACTAAATGAAGACACAAATACATTGAAAGATGTTTTGTGTTTATGGAGTAGAAGAATTAATATTGTTAAAGTGTCCATACTACTCAAAGCAATGTACAGATTTAATGCAATCCCTATCAAAACACCAATGGCATTTTCAGTGAAATAGGAAAATCAATCCTAAAATTTGTATGGAAGCACAGAAGACCCCAATTAGCCAAAGCAATTTTGATAAAGAAGAACAAAGCTGCAGGCATCACACTTCCTGATTTCAAACTTCTTACAAAGCTATAGTAATCAAAACAGTATGCTACTGCCATAAAAATAGACACATAGTGACCAATGGAACAGAATAGAAAGCCCAGAATTAACCCCAAACAATTAATTTATGACAACAATATACAAATGGGGAAAGGACAGTCTCTTCAATAAATGGTTTTGGGAAAACTGGGCAGTCACATGCAAAAGAATGAAACTGGAACCCTATCTTACACCATATACAAAAATCAACTCAAAATGGATTAAAGACTTACACAAAAGGCCTGAAACCTAGAATTCCTATAAGAATAAATTCCTGGAAGAGAACATGTACTATGCTCCTTGATATCGGTCTTGATGATGATTTTTTGGATTTGACACTAAAAGCAAAGGCAACAGAAGCAAAAATAAACAAGTGGAACTACATCAAACTAAAAAACGTCACAACAAAGGAAACCATCAACAAAATGAAAAGGCCAACAAAAGGAAAAAAATGAAAAGGCCAACCAAATGGGATAGAATATTTGCAAATCAAATATCTGATAAGAAGTTAATATCCAGAGAGAACCAAGATGGCGGCATAAGGTATATACCTGAATGTGCAGCCTCCCACAAACATTAAAAAATACAAGAATAAACCTAAACAACCATACTCCAGAACCAAGGGAGTGGAAGCTTTACAACTAGAAGGCAAGAGAAGGAGTGCATCGAGACTGAATAGAAGTTCTCGGCGCCAAAACGGAAAGGTACAGACACGCGAAAGGGCAGCGGGGTGGTGGTGGCGGTGGCGGCGGAGCGAAAGGGTGGAGGTGGCTTGGAAGGGTTTACAAGCTCCAGGGTCGCACTGAATGCTGTGCGGGCAGTCTGGCAACGAGGTAGAAGATGACTGTAGAGTTCTAGCAGAGCTGTTCGCAGCGATCAGGACATGGGACTCGGGGGCACAGACGCCAGGGCGTGGAATAGCGCTGCAGAGCTGGCTGATGGCAGCCATCACAGGTTGCTCTGCCCCAGTGACTCTGAGACCCCGCCCCAAGCTGTGCGCCTGCCTGCCTGCAGCCAAATTAACAGACTGTAGCTGGGACAGAAAACACCACTCTACCAGCCAAAATGCAGAGACAAAGAAACAGATCACAAATGACAGAAACAGAGGAAAGCAAACGACTGGATATAGAGTTCAAAACCACAGTTATAAAGCTACTCAAAAATCTTCTACAAACCTCCAAGGAACTAAGTGAGACCTTCAAGGAACTTAATGAGAATATAAAAAAAATGGCAAAGGACCAATCAGAAATTAAGCAAACATTGACTGAAATAAAGAATAATATACAGAGATCCAACAGCAGACTAGAGGTTTGCAATAATCAAGTCAAAGATATGAAATACCAGGAACCAAAAAACAGGCAACCAGAAAAGCAAAAAGAAAAAGAATCCAAAAATATGAAGATAGTGTAAGGAGCCTCTGGGACAACTTCAAGCGTACCAACATCAGAATTATAGGGGTGCCAGAAGAAGAGAGAGAGAAAGATATTGAAAACCTAGTTGAAGAAATAATGACAGAAAACTTCCCCTACCTGGTGAAAGAAATGGACTTACAAGTCCAGGAGGCACAGAGAACCCCAAACAAAAGGAATCCAAGGAGGAACACATCAAGACACATCATAATTAAAATGCCAAGAGCAAAAGACAAAGAGAGAGTCTTAAAAGCAGCAAGAGAAAAACAGTTAATCACCTACAAGGGAGTACCCATATGACTGTCAGCTGATTTCTCAACAGAAACCATGCAGGCCAGAAGGGAGTGGCAAGAAATATTCAAAGTGATGAATAGCAAGAACCTACAACCAAGATTACTCTACCTAGCAAAGCTATCATGTAAAATAGATGGTAAGATAAAGAGCTTCACAGATAAGGAAAAACTAAAGGAGTTCATCACCACCAACCCAGGATTATTTGAAATGCTGAAGGGCATTCTTTGAGAAGAGGAAGAAGAAGAAACAGGTAAAGATAAAAATTATGAACAACAAAGGGACAATGAATACCTATCAACCAAGGAATATAACAATTAAGTCAATAAGAAATATCTGATGAACAGAATAAACTGGTGAATAGAATAGAAGTAAGGGCATAAAAAGGGAATAGACTGACAATTCTCAGGGGGAAGGGGGTGTGAGGGGTATGGGAAGAGACTGGACAAAAATCTTACATCTATGAATGAAGACACTGGTGGGGTTAAGGGCACAGGGTGGAGGGGGGAACCAGGTGGAGGGGAGCTATGGGGGTTTTAAAAAAAGGAACATCTGTAATAATCTGAACAATTTTTATTTAAAAAAGAAAAAAAAAAGAAAAAAAAAGTTATTATCCAGCCCTGCCAGTGTGGTTCAGTTGGTTGAGCATCATCCCGTGCACCAAGAGGTTGCCAGTTTAATTTGGACTCAACCACCGGGGGTGGGGGGAGGCATGCAAGAGGCAGCTGATCAATCTTTCTCTCTCATCGATGTTTCTATCACTCTTCCGCTCTCTCTTCCTCTCTCTCTTAAAAAAAAAAATCAAGAAGTTAAAGGGAGCAAAAATGCTAACTTGAAAAAAAAAAAAAGAACCCCTCATGTTCATGGCAGCATTATTTACAAAATCAAGACATGGAAACAAGCTAGGGGTCCATTGACAGATAAATAGATAATAAAAATGATATATACACACACAACGGCATATTATTTAGCCCCCAAAAGAAAGAAATCTTGCCACTTGTGACAACATGGATGGACCTTGAGGGTATTGTAATAAGTAAAATAAGTCAGACAGGGTAAGACACATACCATATATTCTCAATTATATGTGGAATCTTAAAAATAACTGACACTAAAATCAAACAAAACAACTGAACTCATAGATACAGAGAGCAGATTAGTGTTTGCCAGAGGCAGGAGGATGACGAGTGAGTGAAACGGGTGAATGCGGTCAAAAGGTTTAAATTTTCCGTTATAAAGTCAGTCAGTCCTGGGGATGTAACGTGCAGCATGGTGATGTCGTTGTTAACACTGTGATGTATATTTGAAAGTTGCTAAGACATTCGATCTTAAAAGTTCTCATCACAAGAAAAAAATTTTGTTAACTACATGTGGTGATGGATGTTACCTAGACTTATTGTGGTGATCATTTCACAATATATACAGGTATCAGGTCATTATATTGTACACCTGAAATTAATATTACATGTCAATTACGTCTCAATTTTTAAAAACCACAAGCAAATTCCAGAGAGATCTAAGTAATGCCTGACAGGCACACCTGCAGGTCTTACTAGTATGTTTCAGTCTCTCAAACATTTTGAGTTAGCATCGAGGTCTGCGACAGCAGGGCTTCTATAATCTCGAGGCTGTTGTCTACAGTGGTCTCCAGAATAGAGAAGAGCTCTTAGGTGTTTGTGGACATGGCTTTTGTGTAATATAATGGATTATAAATTGATATATAAAGAACACATGACCCTGGTTGGGAAGCTCAGTTGGTTAGAGCATCGATACGCTAAGGTTCCAAGTCTGATCCCCAGTCAGGGCACATACAAGAATCAAACAATGAATATATAAATAAGTGGAACAACAAATTAATGTTTCTCTCTCTCTTTTCCTCTCTCTCTCAAGTCAATAAATAAAAATTAAGAAACACACTAGGCTTTGAAATACCAACCTGGACTAAAAGGGACAGATGCAATATGAATGAGAATGGAAGGAGGCTTTTGTACCCTCAGATTTCTATGAGCAGGTAACAGTCTAGGAACTATTGAGAATGTTCATGGAAAAGGAAGGATGATTCTGGGCTGAACTGAGATCCCAATGAATGGAAGCAAGAGCCATGGAGAACTCCTAGGAAGTAACAGTGGTTCCTAGTAGCAAAAGTAGAAATCTATGTTAGGACTGGATTTCAGAATTTCCATGGACCAATGATTCCTGTGTATGTCCCACCTTAACTTTCCTTTTTGGGGCAGGAGTGTCTATAGTAACAGCAGCAGTTTCCACTAACTCTCTCTCTATACGTCCAGGCCTTTGACAGGTGATGCCATTTATAATGAGATGCCTAACAACATTACTAGGTAATAACAACAACAGCTAAAACCTCTGTAGCGTTTACTATGTGCCAAGCACTATTCTAATGTGCTTTTAACTCACTTAATTCTCACAACCTTATGAGGTAGGTACTGTTTTCATTCATGCTTTACAGATGAGGAAACTCAGGCCCCTTCCCCCCTAGAGATTAGGAGGCTGTTCAAAGTGACAGAGCTTGTAATTACTGAGCAGAGATTTGAAACCAGAGAGTTTCAGGAACACCATGCTATATGCCTCTGCAGAAATATTACTCATACAAATTAACTCATTTCATCCTTCCAAACCCCATGAAAAAGATGGTAGTAGCATCTCCATCTTACAGATGAGGAAGCAGATGTACTAAGTCACTGGGCAGGACCAGGACTTGAACTGGGTCTGTCCACTTGCAGTGTCCTTTGCTTTATTATGGGGCTATCTAGAAAGGATGAAGATTCCCTGGGGTCGTGCCTGGGCCCGGACGCCTCACCTGCTTGTAGATGAGCTCAAAGGCTCCCGTGTCACAGTTTCGATCCAGCCGCCGGTCAATGACCACACGCAGGGTGTCAGCTTGCACATCAGCACACAGCTGGGCGGTGACAGATGTGGAGGGCGCCATGGTGGGGCTGGCATTGATCTCGATCAACCAGGGCTGGAAGTTTTCACCAAACACAAAGTCAGCGCCATAAAGCTCAAAGCTAGACTTCCGACACTGCACAGTGTCCTGGGAAGTCTGCAGAGCGTGGATCACTGCAGCCTTCATGCCAGGCACGATGACACTGGCCCAGGCATTTGGGGCCCCCATGTCCTGCAGGTAGGCCTGGAACTTGTGGCTCGACCACATGTTGTTTGAAGGCAGCAGCGGGTGCCGATGGCATGAATTCTCCAGGTGCTTCTGGATGGAGTTGTTGCACAGGTGCACTGAGCTGAGGCAGAGAAGAGAAAGCTGAGATCTGAGCCCCTTTGCCCCTCCCATCCAATCCTGGGGAGGGCAGGCAAACCCTGGACCCAGTCTGGGACCACAATGGACCATTCAACTTGAGAGGGGTTCCTGCTGGGGAGGGCAAGGACGAAGGCATGGGGCCCATAACATTCTTCTAGGGCCAGAACCAATTTTACCTCTTAGGACCTCTTCTGAGGGTACTAACTCTAGAGAACACAACATGAAGTGCTTTGGGCCAATGTGAGTGAACCCTCCCAGTGCCTGGGAGATAAGAAGAGTATGAGAGATATAAGAGTATGGACCTTGTAGTCACTAAGACCTGTGCTCAAGTCCTATCTTCACCACTGACCAGCTGTGAGATGTTTCCTCTCACCCCACAAGTTAGTGGTGCAACTTGCTTTTTTCCTTTCAAATTTCTCCAACCCCTCTTTACCTGCTCTCCATTTCTTTTTATTTTTCATATCACCTTTTAGCCTATTAGATGACTTTACTTATTATGTTCATTGTTTGTCTGTTTCTCCCGTTAGACTGTGAACTCATAAGAGCTAGGCTTTTGTTTTGTTCACCACTGTGCCCCTGTTGCCTGGAACAGAGGATGGCACAGGGTACCCGCTCAGTAAGTATCGATGGGTGAAAGGATGGTGGGATGGATGGCGGGATGGACGGAGGGTCTGCCTGCCTGCAGAGTCTGTGTTTGAAGCCCAGCATTACACTGCAATTGCCTGGTTCTTGCCAGCTTCCCAACTAGACTGGGGGCTCATGGGAGATGAGTGGTGGGGCTCACTTGTCCAGGTTCTTCAGGGAGAAGGGCTGTGTGGAAAAGCGAATGTAGCTGTCGTGGTAGAACCACACGGTAAGTGGATTCCAGTCAGTCACCAGGAACCACTGTCTCAGGTCAAACTTGGTGCCAAAGATGAGCAGGGGCCGCTCGATATATTTCTGCACAACCCACTTGCCATCCTTCATCAACATGGGGTTGCCGTCCACCAGTTTCAGAATCTCCTCCAGGTGGTCCATGCACATGATGCCTAAGGGAGAAATGGAGTGGCTAGGGACCAGGGCAGGCTCTGGTTGGGAGAAGAGCTAGAGACCATAGACAGCTCACCATAAGCTTTCATCCCCACAGAAAAGACAAGGTCAAGTGAGTGGGTAAGGCTGCTTGCTTCAATCAGACCCCTTTGCCTTTGGGCAAGTTGAAAATCTGCTAAGGGGTTAAATATTTTAAAATTAATCAGTTTCACCCTGGTTGGTGTGGCTCAGTTGGTTGGGAGTCATCCCATGCACCAAAAGGTTGCCGTTTGATTCCCAGCCAGGGCACATGCCCGGGTTGCAGGCTTGATACCGAGTAGGGAGCATGCAGAAGACAGCCAACTGATGCTTCACATAGATGTTTCTCTCTCTCCCTCTCCTTTCCTCTCTTTCTAAAAACCTATTAAAAATCAGTTTTGTTTGAATGAAAAGGAATATATACATGAATAAAATTTCAGACAACACTGTGCTTTTAGAAAACCATGCACAGCCCTAGGAAATGTTCAGTGGTTAGAGGATAAGCCTGTGCATAGGAGGGTTGGAGGTTCGAACTCCAGCCCCTATGAGGGCATGTGCGGGAGGCAACCAATCTATGTGTTTCTCTTCTTTCTTCTCTCTTCTCTCTTCTCTCTCTCTCTCTCTCTCTCTCTCTCTCTCTCTCTCTCTCTCTCTCTCTCTCTCTTTCTCTCTCTCCTTCCTCCTTCCCTTCCACTGTCTCTAAAAAAAAAAAAGAACCAATGGAAAAATATCCTTTGGTGAGGATTAACAAAAAAAGAAATAAACAGATACATATGCACACACACACACACACACACACACACACCATGTGCATATATGAATTTGGATAGTTTTTTCAATATAATTAACAATATAAAAGTAGACAGTACAAAAGGGTATATAATTAAGAATGCATCTCCTTCCCCAGAGGCAGCCAACTGCAGCTTTCAGGTCCTATGGGTATCCTTCCAGGGGTCGGGTGGGGGGGTCGGGGGGCATGTAGGAGGGTCTACTAGTATGTGTGCCCCAGTTTCATAGTATTCTATACAATTAAATATGTTACGGATATAGAATAGTGCTTGGCACATGGTGAGCATTCAGTAAATGTTAACTCATATCATTATTAGTCACCTATAGAATGAATTTCTAGCCATAGTTTTGCTGGTTCCAAAGTATGTGCCTTTTTCCATTTTATGTTGCCAAAGGTGTTACACTGATCTGCACTCCAAGCAAGAGTATATGATACTGTATTTGCCTGCATCCTACCTAACACTTATTTTTGCCATTCTCCTGGGTAGAAAATGGTATATTATTTTAATTGTACCACTTTTATAACTAGTGAAGTTAAGTATCTTAGCTTATAAGGCATCATTTTAATGCCAATAAATATCAGAATTGCACTGCAAACCACACACGCATACACTCACAAATCAATCCCATTCCTTCATTGTTAGGCCCCCTAACAGCCAGATCTCCTGCCAATGACACAGAATAATTTGTGGCTGGTTCCCAAGCCAGATCCTTTCTCAAATGACTAGACTGATAACCAAGATTCCCCAAAACATGATGCCTTGTGTAAAAAAGTTTAATAGAGATCACCATCGTGGGGAGGTAGAGACTGAGAGGAATTAGGGTGAGGACTTTCTTGGGTGCAAATGTTCCCTCCCTCCCTCCCTCCCTCCCTCCCTCCCTCCCTCCCTTCCTTTCTTCCTTCCTTCCTTTCTTCCTTCCTTCCTTTCTTCCTTCCTTCCTTTCTTCCTTCCTTCCTTTCGAGAGGGAGGACAGAAGAAAGAGAAACATCAATTTCCTTTTCCACTCATCTATGCATTCATTGATTGATTCTTATATGTGCCCTGATGGGGGAATTGAACCCAAAACCTTGACATATAGGGACGACATTCTAACCAACTGATCTACCTGGCCAGGGCCAGGTAATGCTTTATTTCATGATCCGGGTGCTCTTTCCTCAACTGCAACCACTTATTGACTTGTATACTCACAATGTGAACCCTTTTCAATGAGGTATGTTATATATACATTCAATTAAGTTTTTCTAAAAATGGAGAGAGAATTTTAAAATTTGGTGCTAGGTACATGGGGATTCATTGTGTTATTTTTGCTAGTTTGTGTCTTTTTAAAAAGTATCCATAACAATAAACTAAACTGAAAAGAAAGGCAGATTTAGATGTTCTAAAATAGGGCGATCTCCAAGATTTACTGTTAAGAAGAAATATGCAAAGAATAAATGAGTAATACTAATTCATATTGAAAGATATGGAAAAATGAATAGTACATTTTTGTTTAAAATAAAATAAATCTCTCCAAATGCATAGAAGGAAGTATAGAAAAAACAACAACGCCAAAAGTTAACAATAGTTATCTCATTGAAATCAAGGGTGGCTTTTGATTTTGTCTTTTTACTTTTCTGTATTGTCTAATTTCTTAAATATAATAACATGTATCTTCATACTTGGAAAAAAACAACAAAACTATTTCCAAGGTAGAAAAAGAAAGACCGCAGTGTTGGTTTTGAAGTGACATTCCCAAGAGAGTGTCCCACAGTTTGGAGCTGTAACAGCTTCACTTGGATGTGAACAAATTCATCTACGGGCAGTATTTGGAGGGATCTGCCAAAAGTCTGTTTTCTACATCTCAGAATTCCTTAACTAGTGTTTAATGGCTGGGCAAAGGCACAACTCCAGCGTGCTGGCTCTCCTGTTCAGATTCCACTCACAGTGGGCTGAGCAGCCAGAATAATAGCTAAAAATAATAGCACGTACATAGCAGTTACTATGTAAACATAGAGGATCTAAGTACTTTACATGTATTAATACTTAGCTAATCCTCTCGGGTAGGTATTATTGACTTCATTTTACCAATGATGAAAATGAGACACAAGAGGTTACCTAACCTGACCAAAACTTTACAAACAGCAGGAGACAGAGCTTGGGTTTGAACCCAGGAATTCTGGCTCCTAGCATCCATACCCTTAATCACTGTGCCATATGCCTTACAAGGGTGGTCAAACCCAAGAGCCCTTAGATGACAGGCACCTGCACCTGAGCATCACCAGGTCTACCTAGAGCATCACCCCAACTCTGAGGGCAGGAGAGGGGAAGCTGCATCATTACAGCAACCAACCTCTATGGGATGATTACTCTGTGCCAAGCAACATGCTGAGCTTTAGATACACTATCTTGTCATTTTTGCCTCATAGGAAGTCTTACCATTTCTCATAGGTGAGAGAACTGAGGTTCAGAGAGGTGATATAACTTGCCCAAGGTCACACAGTATACTGATAGCAGAGCTGGGATTCAAATATAGGCAGCTTGACTCCAATAGAGTCTGCACTATTAACAGCCTGGCCTCTAGGTGAGCAGCTGCCAACCACCACTGGTGGTCCGTGAGGTCCGAAAGGTTGGCAACCACTGTTCTCGATGGTGAGGTAGGCTGTAGGGTGCTGGTGCAGGAAGCAGGGGCTGACACCCACCTCGGCCACGGGACTTGGCTCCTGGCTTCACGATCCAGATGTTGCGATTTCCTTCCATGTCTATCTGGGGTACCAAGGCCCGCAGCTGCTGCAGGATGTCCTCACAGCGCTGGACCTGAGCGTTCAGGAGCCTGAGTTCTGCCCCCTCGCTGTTGGGGAGATAATGGGTCTTGGGCAGGGCTGGACCCAGGGGCAGCCTGGTAGACAAGGCAAAGGGAGACACAAGCTCCCCTGGCCATGGTCCTACCAGCCTTGGTTGTGTCCTTCCCTCCCTAAAGATCCAGATAGGTCTCTCATAAACCTCCATACCCACCCTCAAGCTGCCCCCCAAATTCTTATCTACCCAGGGAATCATCCCAGACTGTTGGAATGGGAAAAGGCACCACTTTTTACTCTCCACACCCACTCCAAAAACTCCATTTTCTGCCTCCTCCCTTTCCATTACATTAAAGTTGCCTTCGGCAGAATTTAATCATACAGCCTTGAATGGTGAGGCACCATTATGCTCCAGGCTTTGTGGCGAAGGGCTTTACCTACATTATCACTAATCCTCTCTTTGGCCTTGCCAGGAAGGTATTACTGGTCCCATTTTAGAGCAGTGTAAATTGAAGCCTGGAGAGTTAAGAGACTTGCACAAGGTCACAAATTGAGTTGAGAAGCTGAGCCAGGACACAAACACCATCCTGCTTCTGGGGGTTCATTCCCCTTGTAATCTGGACCTAACACTGGTTGATAGGTGAATCCCTCCCTTGTCTAATTCTTTCCAAGCACTTCTGTATCACACATCTCCTTGCTCTATTTCTCTTCTCTTCCTATCACCTACCACCTGCCATCTATACTTATTGGTACATCTGTCTCCCCTCAATGGAATGTAAGCTCCATAAGAGCAGGAACATTTTGTAGCTGTTACTCTCTGTTGCGTTCCCATCTCCAAGCAGAATACCAGCATTCCCTAAAAGTCTGCTAAATGAATTGGATAAGCAAGTACTTTGGCAGGAGCTTGCCTCCATAACTGGTCTGCACATATTGGGGTTCATGGACAGAGACCCTGTTCCCTACAGCAGCGGTCACTAACCGGTAGCCTATGAGGCCTGAAAGATTGGCAAATGCTGCCCTATGAGACACAAAATGTCCTGAAATAAACCAAGTCACAAAATACCCCAGATGGCTGCCTTGCCCAAACTCTCCCATTTCTTCTCTTCTGAATCGGAAGGA
Source organism: Murina feae (assembly GCA_004026665.1). Classification (NCBI taxonomy): domain Eukaryota; kingdom Metazoa; phylum Chordata; class Mammalia; order Chiroptera; family Vespertilionidae; genus Murina; species Murina feae. The sequence continues at coordinate 2,501 of PVJC01016692.1, read as the reverse complement.
AGCCTCTTTAACACCTTGGCCTCTTGCATGTCTTCAGCCATGGAGAACTTATCTTTCAATAGGGAGGCAGCAGCAACCAGTGGGGCAGTGCCAGAAACAGGGACAGCCAGATGGAAAGGACATAGCAGTGCCTCTTAGTCACATTTAAGTCCTGACCCCTCCTTTTCTAGGTCTACTGGAAACTTCTCCATGGGCCATCTACAGTAAATCTGTGATTTGGCCCAGAAAACTGTCACATGACAATGGCAGAGGCACGTGTAATTTGAAAAAGTATGTTCACCATGACAATATGATTTTATATTTAGCAAAAAGAAAAACAACCAGTGTGTTTGTGGAAAGTCAACCTAATAAAAGCCTGGCTGCTGAGTCATGCATGCATTTGTTTTAAAAGTTTAGAAACAGAGAAACCAATATGGAATTACTGCCTCACGCAACCAGTTAAAAATACAACAACAAAAACAAAAAAAGGACACCACCCAGAACCACAGGAAGGCTAGCTGGGTGGAAATCCTACAACCAGAAAGAGAGAAGCACACTGAGACCCAGAGGAGGCGCAGAAGTAAAGTGCAGAGGTATGGAGGCACACGAGGAAAGGGCTCGAGGAAAGGGCTGGCAACTGAGGATGCGGTTGTCTTTTTCAATCTGGAGGGAGGCACAAGCTCCCAACGGCTCTGAACTCCAACTCTGGGCAAGTTTCTGGGGACCCAGACTCATATGGGGAGAAACTGGGCTATTTGGCAGTGGGAAGAGCTCCAGAGCGGCTTTCTCTCAGCGGTGCTTGCAGTGATTACAGCGGGACACTGAGACAAGGCTGAGGATCAGCCATAACTGTTTGCTCTGCCCTGTTGATTTCCTGAGACCCCGCCCCACCCAGCTGCATGCAGAGGCTTTTGTATATGAAAGGCCTGATCCTTTGCAATCTACTTACCTAACAAACTGCAACTGGGTCAGACAGACCCAGACATCCAAAAGAAGGCCCAAGGCCCCACAGCAGCCTGCACTGCTTCACAGCTGGGCTTCATCTGGGCACCTCCAAACCACAAACAGAGAAGAGGAATCTGCAGATCTCTCCATAGCCCCTGCTGGGTAGCCTCTGCCTAAATTAGCACCTCCCTAGAGATCCAAGAGCCAGTGTACCCAGTGGTCAGAGTGGGACCATCCAGATTACAACTCTTCAGATCCATAAGGAACATACTCAGGGGGAAGACTCAGTGAGCACCAAAGCCCCACTGAAGCAAGTCTTGCCCCATAAGGTTGTCTCCAGCACAGAAGTTCTCCCACCGTAGACGCAGCTGACTCTCACAGCCAATTGGCCAGGAGGTCAACTCCTCCCAGTGATACCTACAACAATCAAGACTTAACTACAACAAGACTGTGTACAAAGCCCCCAAAGGGGTGCACCAAGAGTGTCCACCTCAGGTAATTGGGGAGGCTGAGCCACTCGGCCCTATAGAACACCTAGCACAGAAAGTCACCCTATCAACATAGGGAAGCTGCCAAATATGGAGACAAAGAGACAGATCACAAATGACAGAAATGGAGGAAAGCAAACTACTGGATATAGAGTTCAAAACTACGGTCTTAAGGTTTTTCAAGAATTTTCTAGAAACCACCGATAAACTTAGCGAGACCCTCAATAAATCTAAGCATACACTGACTAAAATAAAGAAGATCCAACAACACAGAGATCCAACAACAAACTAGAGGGCTGCAAGAATCAAGTCAAAGATTTGAAATATGAAGAAGCAAAAAACACCCAATCAGAAAAGAAAAAAGAAAAAAGAATCCAAAAATATGAAGATAGTGTAAGGAGCCTCTGGGACAACTTCAAACATACCAACATCCAAATTATAGGGGTGCCAGAAGAAGAGAGAGAGAAAGATATTGAAAACCTAGTTGAAGAAATAATGACAGAAAACTTCCCCCACCTGGTGAAAGAGAAAGAGTTACAAATCCAGGAAGCACATTGTTTGGACAAAAGGAATCCAAAGAGGACCACACCAACACACATCATAATTAAAATGCCAAGAGCAGGGGGAGGAAAACAAGATGGCGGCATATGGTAGACACCGTAAATGCAGCCGTGAACAACTATTTCAGAAAAACCTCGAAAAGAACACACGGACACCACTCGCACCCACAGGAAGGCTGGCTGAGTGAAAATCCTACAACTAGAGAAGAGTCTGAGACTCAGAGGAGCAGCGGAAGCAAAGTACAGAGGTACGGAGGCACGCGCACGGGGCTCGGGGAAGGGCTGGCACTGGGGGACGCGGTTCTTTTCCAAAACGGAGAGAGCCACAAATCCCCAGCGGCTCTGAACTCCAGTTCCAAGCGAGTTTCTAAGGACCCAGACACCCAGAGAAGGGGGACTGACTGGCACCAGGAGGAAATTCAAAGCGGGTTTCTCTCAGCGTTGCTTGCAGCAATTACCGTGGGACACAGAGACCTGGTGTCTCTCAGCGCAGCGCTGAAAAGCGCCATAGCTATTTGCTCCGCCCTGC
>PVJC01016691.1:16848-33642 GCA_004026665.1 Murina feae | reverse complement strand
GAGTGTGTTCCTTGTGGATCTGTTTTGTTTAGGTTAGTCCCACTCTGGCCACTGGGTGGGGGCTGGCTCCTGTATCTTTAAGGAGGCGTTGATTAAGTCTGTGCCTTAGGCTACTCAGTCTTTTATCTGCAAAAGCCTCTGACGCAGCTTGGGAGGGGCGGGGCCTCGGGGAGTTTGCCGGGCGGGGTGGAGCAAATAGCTATAGCGCTTCTCAGCCCTGCGCTGAGAGACACCAGGTCTCTGTATCCCACGGTAATTGCTGCAAGCAACGCTGAGAGAAATCCGCTTTGAATTTCCTCCTGGTGCCAGTCAGTCCCCCTTCTCTGGGTTCTGGGTCCTCAGAAACTCGCTTGGAACTGGAGTTCAGAGCCGCTGGGGACTTGTGGCTCTCTCCGTTTTGGAAAAGAACCGCGTCCCCCGGCGCCAGCCCTTCCCCGAGCCCCGTGCGCGCACCTCCGTACCTCTGTACTTTGCTTCCCCCCCTCCTCTGAGTCTCAGACTCTTCTCTAGTTGTAGGATTTTCACTCAGCCAGCCTTCCTGTGGGTGCGAGTGGTGTCCGTGTGTTCGAGGTTTTTCTGAAATAGTTGTTCACGGCTGCATTTACGGTGTCTACCCTATGCCGCCATCTTGTTTCTTCCTGTAAATATTTTATTGATTTTAGAGAGGGAGAAACATTCATGTTACTCCACTTATCCACGCATTCATTGGTTGATTCTTGTATGTGCTCTGACCAGGGATAGAACCAACAACCCTGGCATATGGGGATGCTTTAACCCAACCATGTCAAACTCACAGCCTGCAGGCTGAATGCAGCCCACAATGAATATTTTTGCAGCCCAGCCAGTATAATTTTATGCAAGAAACATTGTAATAAAAATTTCATACCTTAATTTTTACAATATCCTGTTATACGTATTAATGAGCTACTAATGAGCTACATCCCATACAGACGGATTAGTACAGTCATGTTGCATTCATTTCCCTCATGCACATTATGGCCAGGCACACCATTTCTCTCCACTAATGCTAGTACTAGTGGCGAATGTTTTAGCAGCCAATTGCCACATTATTAGTCTTGTACTGACTTGTTTGGTATGCACAACAGGAAATATTACTCTCTCAGAGAACAAGAAAAATAGGTTTGTGTTACACTTACTAATTTGTGCAGTTATTCAGTGTTTGCTAAGTTAATGTTCAAGAAAAAATATTTTTATTAAAATGTTCTATTATCGATTACTCATTTATTTCAGCTCTTTGTATTCAGCATGTCTATCGAAATAAACCTACCTTTCTATGAAAATTGAAGCTAATTTTTTTTTGCAGCCCACATAAACTTAAGCCTTATTTGGCCTGTGTTAGCCTTTGAGTTTGACATGCCCAGCAGGGTTCTAACCAATTGCACTACCTGGCCAGGACCTGAGGTTTTTTTTTTTTTTTTAATATATTTTATTGATTTTATTTTTACAGAGAGAAAGGAGAGGGACAGAGAGCTAGAAACATCGATGGAAGAGAAACATCGATCAGCTGCCTCCCACACACCCCCCACTGGAGACGCGCCCGCAACCAAGGCACATGCCCTTGACCGGAATTGAACCCGGGACTCCTCAGTCTGCAGGCCGATGCCCCATCCACTGAGCTAAACCAGTCAGGGCTGGACCTGAATTTTTTTCCTTTTTCCTCAGATTTTCTGTCCTTGATTTGATTTCTGTTTAGGACTCTATCTTTAGCTGTGGGTGTCCTATTTGTTGGTTTCAGTTAAGCCTCTGGTTTAGCCCCAGTGGTGAATATATTTAGTACATTTTGTTAAAAAAATACAAGGAAACTTTTCTACCAAAATATATATTCAAAGGCTCCAGAACAGGAGCAAACTTTTTCCATAAAAGGCCAGAGAGTCAATATTTTAGGCTTTATGGAGCAAATATGGTTAATAATCAGTTAGCAATCTGTACAAATAGCCAGGGTGTCACCTCACCTCTCCTTTTACAGCTGACTTCCCCTCAGGCTAAGGAAGGCCTGCCTTAGGAGAAAAGACAGCACGGTGTGCAACTTTAAGAACATAAACTTTAGTGCCAGACTCCACCATTTCACTATTTATATAATTTTGGCCAAATTGTTTACCTTCCCTGTGCCTGTCCTCATCTGCAAAATGAGTGTAATAATATTTCCAAGGTAGCTGGGAGGTTTAAAGGAGTTCACTTGTGTAAAGGACTAAGAGTGCCTGACACATAGTAATTACAACATAGTTAGGTTTTATTACTATTATAGGACCAGAGGGAGGGGAACCGGCACTCCCCAGTCCATGCCACCCACCGCTGGCCAGCCTGCGAGAGTAGCTGCAGCTACTTTCTTGTCGATTATACTGTAGAACAGGGGGTGAGCCCCACTCCCTCACCAAATTCCCAGACTAGCCACAACTGTTCAGCGCTCTTCTGGGGAAGGGAGTTCATTAACTTGAAGATTAGCATGTCACACCAAGGACTCCGCTCACAAAAATGCAAAATCACAACACGGCAGCCCAATAAGAAGTTTATTGTGTCCTCAAGACACTACACATTGTGGACTCCTCTCCCAGCGAGGGGGAACCATGCTCCAGGTGAGTTGTTGCTCATTGGTCATTTTCGTAGGTGGCTGGATTCTTCCTCCTGGATTTCTCAAACTCCTCAGTCCCCCACGTGTAGATGAGATAAAATGCGACAAATGCTTTAAAAATCAAAAGTGAGAGAGAGAGCAGTGAGCACATGAGGCAAAGGCGTCCCCATCCTCTTCTCTGCATCACAACACATTCTGCCCTCCTGTTCCTCGTTTCCAACCCACCCCCTCTTCAACCAGGCGGCCCAGCAGGGCGACACCAGCCCTGGCCGGTGGGTGGCTCGGGAGGCGGGAGCAGTCCCGGGGCCCCCGAAAGGTCGCGGCTGGAGCCCCGGCTGGGTCAGTATGGGAGGCAACCGATCGGTGTTTCCCACATCGACATTTCCTTCTCTCCCTCCCTAAAAATCAATGGCCATGTCATCAGGCGAGGTCTCAAACAAAAGAAGCGTGGCAGGACGTACCCGTGTGATTAAGTGACCAGAAGAAAAGCGTCTACCTGACAAGCCACCCCACCGCCTCCCTGCAGCGCCTTGAACCCGTTTGGTGGGACAATGGACACACCATCAGCCCGGCATGCACTTCCCCACGGAACCCAGCGCGCAGGGCCGCGCGGCCGGCCTCTCCCCCAGCCTCCCGGGAACAGAGCAGAACCGGGCGAAGGTGACCTCGGGGCAAGGCGCAGCCGCACAGTGACCTTGGGCCGCTCACGCAAGTCCTCTGCGACTCAGACTCCTCGTGTGTGACGGAGACGGCCCTAGGACCGCTCGGGGGCCGCGCAGCATTTCCAGTGGGAAAGAAAGGGGTGCGCACGGCGAGCGGCGGGACGCCTGCACGGGGGTCCGCCCGCCCCACCACCCGCGCCCCGCGCCCCGGCACTCACGCGGCACGACGCGCAGGACGGAGGCCTGCGTGCGGCGCAGCACGTTGGGGATGCCCTTGCTGAAGTAGTGCGGGAAGGCGCGCTGCTCGAAGGGCGACAAGCTGTAGGTGATCACGTGCCGCACCCGCGCCAGCTTCCCAAACTCGCGGCCCATGGCGGCGGCGGCGGCGCCTGCAGGACCGAGGGGGACCAGTGCTGCTCAGTCTCGGGCCGCGCCACCCGCAGCCCGCAGGCCCTCCCGGCGCTCCTCGTCCTCCCCCGCCCTCCCAGCGGCCACCGCGACCCCGCCGCCGGACCCCACTCCCGCACCGGGGTCACCTCGCCCTCCACAGTCGCGGGATCCGCCGGCTTCCGCCCACCACTTCCGGCGGGACCGGAAGCCGGCCTAGGAGGCCTTGCGCTCACTTCCGGGGAATACCATTTTCTCGCTGTCCCCGGAGGAGCCTCTGTGGCCCCCCTGCGTTCTGGAGAGAAGTGGCCTGGCCGGGTGCCTGCGGGTGGGCGGGGCGGGGCGGGGTTGGGGCGTGGGACCCGAGTGCGGGATTCGGGGCCCGGGGGCGCCCCCCACGCGCTCACGCTTCTTCCCCTTTGCGCTCCGCCTTGGGGTGGAGCCGCAGGAAGCGGCTGGGTGCCGAGGAGAACCCGGAGGTGGCGGGAAAGGGCGCCGGGCGCCTGCCAGCCCCCACCGGTGGGGAGCGCCCCCGAGGCCGAGGGTGCCGCCGCGCGCAGCGAACGCGGCCCCCCACCGCCCGGTGCGGCCGCGCACCCCGGCTCGGCCCAGCACCAAAGCGGGGACTCTGCTGGCAGGATGTAGACTCCCGGGTTAGAATAAAAGCGTTTCCGGGGGTGCGGCCACCGAGCCCCCCAGTAATTGCCAAGCAATTGATAAAGGGCTGTTAGTGGTGGTGAGAGGGAGGGTGGAGGCCACCGCTACGGCTTCCAGCACAGCCCCCTCCCTCCCGCCCGTTTCCTCCCTCCGCGAGCAGGTCTGGGGGGTAGGGGTGGGGGTAGATCGTGATGCCCACACCTCCCCACCCCCTCCGCTTTCCTGGAGCAGAGGCGTGGCCGCGTGTTTGGAAGGTGCTTTCCACGGGCGGGGGCTGCGGCCCGTGCAGCCGGCTGACCCTCGGGGCTGCGGCGTCTGCAGATGTTCTGGTCGTGGAGCCCCTGGCTTTGTGGTCTCACGCAGACCAGGGCCTGGTTCAGCAGTGTGGGTGCGTTCTGTAACCCCGCGTCCCAGCCACACGCTGGGGAGGCTGCTTGGCAGACGAGGAACCTACGCTGGCAGACGCGCCTCCGTTTTATCACCCTGAGTGCCGCACAGACTGGCTTTGTATCTGGTGTCAGGGGTGCCTTCGCCTTTGTGCCAGCACAGAGCCTCCTTAGGGGTGGCGCCGGATAGACCCCCCATTTCAGCTGCTCCCGGCGCGCCTTTGTCTCATTTTCCCGAAACCTGACCTCTAGCCTGGTCTCAGCTCCAAGGCAAGGACACAGCAGTTAAGAACAGTAATACCCTAGGAAATTCTACCACCATTTGAGTGATTAATGCAACAGTAAGTACGTAAAACTTCCGTGTGTTTTCTAGCACCTGCAGACATTTCTAAACCTTTCGACCAAAATACGTACGGACGAAGGTGCAGACAGAGCAAAGACATCAGGACATCCTGCTTAAAAGGGCCAAGGTTGAAAGTGACATCCTCCTTTTTCAAGCACATTGTTGTATTCCAAGTACATATTCCGTGGAAGCCACCTGGAAGGTGTGGGCAGCCTAACGGTTCTCTGCTCTCTAGAATTTCAATACCGAACTGGACTTTTCTCTCACCCTCCAAACCACCATGTGGTAAATGATTATCCTAAGCACCTGAAAGTGGGAGAGGTGAGGATGAAGAGACAGGAAGAGTAAACTAATACCATAAATTGCGTATCAACAGATCTTTGTATCATCATGAATAATTAGTTAGTTGTCCCACGTGCCTTGGAAGTTTCAGCAAGCAGCTAAGGAACATTTTAAGAACCCTAATCGCTCTTAAAAAAAAAAAAGTTCTTTTAAGATCATTTCTCAATTTCTCTTAGCCTTTCAGCTACATAACTGGTGCATTAGTACAATAAGAGGTTTTAAAATAAATGCCAGAAGGAAGGAAGAGGAAAGCAAAAAAAAAAAAAAAACAAATCCCTGTCTAATGAGGATAAAAGTAGGATGTTATCTGCTGTTTGATATACAGCTGATAACAATTACCTTCAGCTAGGCACCCTTGAGGCCTGATTACAGACGTGACCCTACCCACCCACACACGTAAAATTTATTTAAGAGATCAACCCAGGTTCTTCCCGGCTCGTAGGAAGAAGACTGGTATGGCTGGGTTCCTTGCTAGTTCTCCCAAGCCATGGCGCTTCCCAGCACGTTCTTTTTATGGTTCGGCTGCTTTTCCTGGCTGTGTTTTCCTAGTAGCCTTGGTCCTCTGGCTTCTAGGGGACAGGCTCAGATTGCAGCCAGGGCTGAATTAGAATCTGAGGCTGAACTTTGGTCCTTGCTGCAGCCTCTAGATGGGAGGGACAGATCTGGCCTCCTTTCCCCTCTCTTCAAGGTTCTGTGTGATGGGCAAGGTGGGACCCCTAGGCTGCAGCCAGACTCCAGAGCTTTGCGCTACATGAAGAGGCTCTATAAGGCATATGCTACCAAGGAGGGGATCCCTAAGTCCAACAGAAGTCACCTCTACAACACTATTCGGCTCTTCACCCCTCATGTCCAGCACAACAAGCAGGCTTCTGTGGACCAGGTGACAGGTGTGTGGGAGCAGGTTGGTGGGGGGTGGGGGTGGGCACGGGGAGGGAAGATGATGGACCGGGCTGCACTTCAGTTACCGAAAGAGCTGGGCCTTGCTTCTTGAGTTGCATTTTACTTCTCATGATACTCAGTTTCCAAGTTCAAACAAATCTGGCACTTACTTGGTCTTACTGTTTCTTCTTCGTGCCCTCGTGGGTTAAGGTGGGCCAATACGTTAGAATGTCAGAGCTAGAAAAGACGTAATGGCTCCGAAGGCCGCTGGAGAAGCTTAGCGTCTTGTCCAAGGTCACAAAATCAAGACTGGAAACCGAGTATTTTGACTTCCAGTTGCTTATTCTTTCCATTCTCCAACGCTGGCCTGAAAGTGTGCCTAAAATACCTCATAGCTGTCGGTATGCTTTGTCACACATGCTGTTTCCCCTTGGCCGCTTTCTGCGAGAGGAAAGCTTAAGTGCCGACGGGGAACAGTAAGTCCTCACAAGAACAGTCTTCAGTTTGCCTCAGCACCTTGGTGAGTGTGTATGAAAGGGGCAGTGCTTTAAAAACAAAATCTATCTTCACTAGGGCATGGTTTTAACCCAAAAGGTCAGTGGCGGCCGTTTCAAACCCTTCCTCCTTTCTTGCTGTCCCGTTTTATTTTGGTAGTTCTAGATCCTCCATTGGTTGTGTATCTCAAGTGTTCCAAATTAACTTAGACAATTAAGCTTTCTTTATTGACCCCATCCATTAGGGCTTAGAATGTCTGCTTAACAAACCTAGTGGGTTTTTTGTGTTAGTCCTCACCTGAGGATATTTTTCCATTGATTTTTTAGAGAGAGTGAAAGAGAGAGGGAGAGAGAAAGAGAGAGAAATCCATTGGTTGCCTCCTGCACGCACCTTGACCAGGGTGGGGGAAACTGCAAGGTACATACATACCCTTGACCAGAATTGGAAACTAGACCCTTCAGTCCAAGGGCTGATGCTCTATCCATTGAGCCAAACTAGGCCAAACTAGTGGGTTGTTTTTTTTTATTATTATAGTTTTCCCTCTAGAGACTCCCCAAGAGAAAAATTGTATTTTCCTTACCTATCGTTCTCTGTTTGGAACAAATTATTAAGGTTCTAAAAATTAAACTGTCTTACAATCCCCTGTTATTTCAATTCATCACCAAAGCTGTTCTGACTTTCTGGTGAGAAAATATCCACTCGTGATTGCTGGGAATTCCTTATAGTCCCAATGACCTGTATTTTCTGTATACGCACCTCCCCTCCCCCCCAATTTTTCTATTTTTTGAGGTTTGAGGAAGTGGGAAAAGAGAAAGGAGAAAGCACATTCTAAAGTACTAATTCCTTGATTTGACTTCCTGTTCTGTTCGATTGTATTCAGGCATTACTGGTGACCTTTTTTCTCCCCAGGAACCGTGCCATCAGTGGACCTGCTGTTTAACCTGGATCGAGTTACTGCTGTGGAACGCCTACTCAAGTCCGTCTTGCTGTATACTTTCAACAACTCCGTTTCTTTCCCCTCCGCCGCTAAATGTGTGTGCCACCTGGTGCTCAAGGAGCCAGCGTCTAGTTCCAGCAAGACTCTCCCTAGAGCGCCACACTCCGCAACCTTGAAGTCACAGTTTGAATTCAAAAGGAAATACAAATGGGTGGAGGTTGATGTGACCGCCCTGCTTCAGCCTCTAGTGGCCTCCGACAAGAGAAGCGTTCACGTGTCTGTGAGCTTTTCATGCGTGGAAGACAGGCCGCAGCGTCCTTCAGCGCAGGACAGTCCCTTTAACCTGGCGCGCCCCTCACTGCTGCTGTACCTGAACGACACGAGTGCGCAGGCGTATCACAGGTGGTATTCCCTCCACTATAAAAGGAGCCCTTCACAGGTTCCCCACCAGAGAGGTCTGTCTGCCTGTCCTGTGGGAGAAGAGGCTGCGAAGGGAGTAAGATCTTCCCGTCACCGGAGAGGACAGGAAGCTGTCAGCTCGGAATTGAAGAAGCCACCGGTTCCAGCTTCTTTCAACCTGAGTGAATACTTCAGACAGTTCCTTTTCCCCCAAAACGAGTGTGAGCTCCATGACTTCAGACTTAGTTTTCGTCAGTTGAAGTGGGACAACTGGATTGTGGCCCCGCACAGATACAACCCCCGGTACTGTAAAGGGGACTGTCCAAGGGCAGTTGGGCATCGGTATGGCTCTCCAGTTCACACCATGGTGCAGAACATCATCTATGAGAAGCAGCTTGACGCCTCAGTGCCAAGACCATCGTGTGTGCCTGCCAAATACAGCCCTCTGAGTGTGCTGACCATTGAGCCTGATGGCTCAATAGCTTATAAAGAATATGAAGATATGATAGCCACTAAGTGCACCTGTCGTTAGCAGATGGTCCTCTAAACTAAAACCTTGAGCCTCTTTGGTAAAGGAAACGCCCTGCGCCCACCTGTGCCTGCCTTCATGTGTCGAATCTCTAAGCATAAGGCAGTGTGTCTTGTATAAGGAGGAGTCTGTGTAGATTAGCACATTCTGTGGAATCTGTCAGTGTAAAGGGACAACATCTGCCTTTTTTATTTACAAATGTAAATGAGCGTTATTATTTTGGTGGGCTTTCCATTTTTTTCCCCTAAGCAGTTCTTTTTCTTTTCATAAGTCTTTTTTTTTTTTATGTTTAAAACTTAATGAGCATTAATCTTAAATGGAATTGCAGCTCTAAGTAGACAATTCAGAGTGTTGTAGTCTTTAATGGAAGAATAAATTCCTTTCAGTGGCATACATTTTCTGTATGTGTGTTTATTGAATAAAGATTGCCTTTACATGGTGATTTGGGAGGCAGAGGAAGCATGTCTGAAAGCTACTCTTGGCTCAACCTTTGGTCTCTTTCAGAGTAAAAGGGAGGCTAACTTCTGTACCTACATCCTGATGAAGTGAGGTTCACTAGGTCTGGAGTGTATGCAACATTTCTGTTGCATTCGTGTGCCTGGTACACAGTATACTAATTCTGCTCCTTAGATGACTTATATAAACTGATTGATTCACATCAAACAATATAATATTGGTTCCATTTATTTAAAGGAAATTGCCTTGCAGATTTCCCCCCAAGAAATTGCAGTGTTAAAGATTTTTAAAATGCATTTTCTTCTTTATGTATTTAGATTTCTGACCCTATGGGAGGAAGTCAAGGAGCATTTTTCGTTGGTTTCCAGTTTCCCTTAGCTCCCATCACTCCACCTCCACATATTTTTCTCAGGTGGACTTTGTACTGTCCCACTGATCCAAGATGGCAGTGAGGAGGTTATTACAGAGGGGGCTTTGTTTGGGTATGAGGGCTTATATGCGGATTTGCAATCAATTTACCTTAAGAGAGTCCTAGGGGCATGGAGTGCTGATGCAATTGATTTCTGTTCCAGAGTTTCTAAAGCCTTCATCTACAAACCAGAAGCAACGCCTAAGTACAAGAAGTATTTAACCATTCTTATAAATGATGTTTTCTTAGTGCATAATGTCTAACTAAAAAAGTCAGCTTGAATTTTGATATAATGGTATTGAATCTGTAGATCAGATTGGGGAGTATTGCCATCTTAATGCTATTCATGAACATGGGATGTTTTCTCCTTTATTTAGTTTTCTTTTTTTTTTTTTTCAAAAATGTTTTGTAGTTTTTAAGTTTTGCACCTTTTATTGTTAAATTTATTTCTAAGAATTTCTTTTGATGTTATGAATGGAATTGTTTATTTTATTTTGGAGTTGTTGCGTGGAACTGTCATGCACACACATTACAGACCTGCACATACTGACATAAACGCTGTTTTCTGCTCATGATTTTTTCCCCTTGAAAACGTTTCAGAAAAGTGGTACTGAAACGGAGGGAGAAATTTTAGGTGGCCCAGTTTCCAAATAACTTTACCATCTTGTTGTGTAACTCGAAGGCAGTATTATTCTTTTGTAAAGGAGGCTGCAAGTCTAAGAGATAAATGGTTTTTCAGGGGTTACTTCTGTCATTCTTAGGAGTAAAACATACCTAGAATGGAAAGGCCAAGAGTAAGGGTGGCAACGTACAACTGAACTTATTTGAAAGTAAGCCTCCCTTAGGTATGGCAGTTTTCAGATGGACCACATGAAATATAAATGTAAGGAATTCCTTATAGTTCCTCAGGTACTATCAAGTAATTTAATCTTTGTTTCTCTGAAACAGAACTTTGATTTGTTGTTTGTTTGTTTTCATGGCCTCGTTCTGTGGCTGAGTGTGGAATGTGCTCTGCAATCTAAAGGTTTGGAAGAGAAGAAAATGAAAGGGCAGTTCTGATGGACATTGTAATCACGTCAGTGCCACAATTAGGAACAGAAAAAAATAGTTCATCCTTACAGGTAAGTTCTAAAATTGATTTACTTAAAAACTAGCTTGAATAACTTTTTTTAAAGGTTTTATTTGTAAATCTAGTTTCATTCATAAGACAGTGTTAATAATTCAGGGCTGATGTGTCTGCTAAATTTAAACTTCAAAGATTCTCTTCTACGCAATCGAGGAGCATATACTGGTCTTCCAACTGCCTCCTCCATATAAAACCTCTTTTTCTTGGGTTACCCTCACAAAAGCTGCCACTTTAGAAAATAAATGACAAAGGACAGCAGTGATTTAAATCTGGAAATTTAAGGATGAGGCCACATCTGCCTTAAATAGATGCATTCAGCTTTGGTATTTAGTCCAGATGAGATACGGGGCCACCTAATGCGATGAGTGTCTTAGTGTGCTAGGGAACAATGGGGCATGTCAGGAGCTGGTTTTACCTTCAGCTCCGAGTTTCCTGCTTTTTATCGGTTTAAATCAACTGTGTTACCATGAATACTTTGTGTTTTACTCATCGGCTTCAAGAGCAGTAGCCACTTGGACTTGGTTTAGAGCTCAGTGTAGACAGTCTGGGGGAAATAAAGTTGCTCTTTGATGGAGGAAGTATTCCTGGTTACATAAGTGATAAAAGAAAAGTGCTCAGATAGAAGAACTTGGTTTATGTCCAACCTTAGTCAATTATAATTTTGTAACTTTGAGGTGATTGTAACTTAGGATAAGTGAAGTGAAATGTTAATGTGTAAATATTCTTTTAGAGGATGCTAGTCCCAGAAACATGCCTTAAGTATAGAGATTGGCTGAATGGGTTGATACAATAGAAAAGTTTGCTCGTCGATCCATTCTGTTGTCTAAATAGAAGAAAAAACAAACACAACCAGGAGATTCATCCTTTACCAGAACTGACAAGTCAAATAGGTTCTCCGTGTGCAACTGTCCCCAAACCACTGATTTACTGGGCAGTTTTTGGAAAGGGCCTCAGTTAATTAGACCAGGACTATTTTAGTATCCATTTGAAAAATGATATGATAGCCCTAGCCAGTTTGGTGCAGTGAATAGAGCACCAGCCTGCAGACTGAAGGATCCCGGGTTCGATTCTGGCCAAGGGCACATGCCTGGGTTTCTGGTTCCGTCCCCAGTAAGGGGCATGCAGGAGGCAGCTGATCAATGATTCTCATAATTTATGTTTCTTTCTCTCCCTCTTCCCTTCCTCTCTGAATTCAATAAAGAAATATATTTTCTTAAAAACAGAAGAAAAAAAACCATGATTTTATAGGTGGCCTAACAGTATTTCTTTGTCCTACCTTACTATATAATGCGGTATTCATGGGAGAATTGAGTAATTAGATATGTGCGAATAAGACCAACTGTACGTTTTGGGCATCTTAAATGCTTTGTGAGTGGTTTACAGAGTTATTTATAGACCTGCCTTTGGTGCTGGTATCTTGCCAGGTTGGAATGCTATGATAGGCAGTTCACAGGCTGTACCTGGATGTCATTTTGGCTTTCTCAGAAATAATTAGCTCATTGAATAAATATTTATTGAACACTGACTATGGGCCAGGTGCAGTGTGAGGTTAAGAACAGAGTCTAATGTTCTCAGCTCCAGGAAAAAGGTATCACCTTCCAGAATGGTGACTTCTTTAGTAGCCTAAGTTCTGTCTGGGAGCATGTGTCATCACAGAATACTCTGTGGAGGAGTATGTTTTGGGGTGAGTACTATATAAGCAGGCTGAATAAATACTAAATTATTTTACCTTCAGATTAGAATTCTTAATTAAATGTGTTATTTTAAGGTAACTACAGAGTCACATGCAATTGTAAGAAATGATGAATCTCACGTAGCCTTTATCCAGTCCCCTCAATGATAACATCATGCAAAAGCACAGTATACTCTTTACTGACATTGATATAATAGATAAGAACTTTTCACATTGAAACTCAGTTGGGTCACGGGAAATGCTGATCTTAACATCCATAAAGTTTTGATATCTCCTGATGGAATTAATGGTTCAGTATTTTTCATCTTCTCACTTCACCTCTACCCTGAAAACTTGGAGTCTTTGAAACTACAAATTTATTTATTCAATAAATATAAACGTTCATTGGGCACATACTACATGCCAGGTATTCCTCTAGAGCAGCGGTTCTCAACCTATGGGTCACGACCCCTTTGGGTGTCAAACGACCCTTTCACAGGGGGTCGCCTAAATACATCCTGCATATCAGATATTTACATTACGATTCATAACAGTAGCAACATTACAGTGATGAAGTAGCAACGAAAATAATTTTATGGTTCGGGATCACCACAACATGAGGAACTGTATTAAAGGGTCGCGGCATTAGGAAGGTTGAGAACCACTGCTCTAGAGGCTGGTGTAATAGTGATAAATTAGAGAGACAGGCACTTGCTGTCATGGAGCTCATATTCGAGTGCGGGGAGAGACAATGAACAGGTCCACAACATGAGCAGCCATGAACGGGGGCCTCCCGGCAGAACAAGCATCAGAGAGTCCTGGGTGTCACTGGCAAGTGAGAAAGGAGAAGGAATAAGTGGAATGGCACGCTGGCAAGTGGGGTGGAAGGAGATGGAGTTGAAGAAGCAGACAGACAAGATGATACAAGGCCTTATTGGCTGGTGTGAGGGGATTGGATTTTTATGCCAAGATCAATAGGAAGCCATTGAGAATGTTGAATCAGGGGCCTGAAATGATTGGATTTTTTTAAGGTCACTCTAAGTGTTCTTTGTAGAGTTGTTTGGCAGAGACTAGTCTGACACAGGGAGACTGGTTTTGGGGGCTCTTCTTCTGGCCCAGGTAAGAGATGATGCTGGCATGGACTATGACAGTGGAAATGGGGGTGCAGAGAAGTGAACTTGGGGTTTATTCTCTGTTGCTTGGCCTCTGAGGTTGTAGAATGGCAACTTTCTACTAAGAGAAGAAACTTAGGTTCTTATGGCGAAAGGAAAGGATAAAACATCTCCTTTCCTGGTTTCATGTTTCTACCTACACAAGGTGTTTCTTAATCATCATTTTTATTTTTTTAATGTTTTTACACAACATTTTTTTAGAGAGAGGAAGGGAGAGAGAAACACTGATGAGAGAGAAACATCGATTGGCTGCTTTCTGCACTTCCCCTACTGGGGACTGAATCCACAACCAAGGCATGTGTCCTGACCGGGAATCGAACTGGTAATCTCTTGGTTCATAGGTTCGTGCACAATCACTGCACCACACAAGCGGAGCCAGCACAATTCTTTGTCCTGTGTGTTCTCTGTTTTGTTTCTGGTCTTTGCCTCTCATGTTGGAGGTTCTTCTCAGTTACCTTTTGTCCATTTAAAAAGTGTAAGGCCTAGAAAGCTGCTGGGAGTTGTGCATGAGAGGGTGGAATGTGTTAATTAACAGGCTCTTTGGTTTGAGGTCCTATCAGTATCTTAGGTTTGTCCACAGAACTATCCAATCTTACGGTGGGAGGAAGAGAAGGCAAAGATACACACTCAGCTGCTGGTGGTCTTAGAGCTCAGCAGTACAAGGGGCTGTGAGCTTTGCCTTATTCAATCCCTTTCTATCTCACTATTGCACTTCTTCCCCCAACCTCCACCACACCTGGAGTTCACTTGTCTGTTCAACTTCTCCACAGAAACAACCACTAGTCTCCTGCTGGGTTGGGGAAGGGACGGTCACCTGGTGGCTTGGGATGGGGAAGAGTACATTGGGGTACAATGATTTCATCTACAGACTCAGCCAATACCCACTGACAGTCCTAACTGGCACCACTGCCTCTCAGGGTACATGGCATCTTCATTTCCTGAGCTTTCCCAGGAGTCTGTGCTCTCATCACCTGTTCTTTGGGTATATTTGATATTCACTTGTTCTAATGTTAATGGGAGGAAGTAGAGATAAATTTGTGTTCAGTTCTCCTAGTCAAAAAGAGGTACTGCTATAAAGCACCAGGAAAGTCCTTGTTCAAACCTCTGCTTAGAGAAAATGGGTAAGAAAGTCTATAGCAAATTGTAACCCCTTTGTGATCTCAAAGAACTTTCAGCATGCTCTCTGTTTGATAGCTTCCTTTAACTTCTCCATGTTGTCCTTGTCCAGTCAGTCTAGGGTAAGAAAAGTAGAACTAAGACAGGAGCACATCCAGTGTTTGGATCGTATACCATATTTAACATTTAAAAAGAACTCACTAGATAGTCCTAACTAGCAGGACCAAACTACTTGCCAATAAGTAGCCTGAAGTTTTGCCTAAATGTAGGAGAACGGAGTTCAGTTGTTACCTTTAGAAAAGGGAAAAGCAGGCTTAACCATTTATTAAAGTCAAAATAAAGGTTAATGTGCCCAGCTCCCATTGCATCATTTGCCAGGAAAATGTGTGCTGTGAACTTTGCAAATCATTGCATGATTCGAGGAGAAATCATTGCATGATTCGAGAAGAAGTGACCAGGAGCATAGGTTTCCATTGTGTCCATGCCCTTGACATTACCAGTTTGTGAAATATTTGGAAAGGGCTAGAGCAGGGTCGTGGAGATGAAGGAAGCTCGGAGATGTGCTGAGTTGATGCCACACAGTGACTGTTTCCTGGATTAAAGGGTTCCTGGCGTCAGCTCACCTAGATCCTTTCACAACAGAACTACATGCAAATGAGATGGGGGAATCCCCAAAGGAGCATCAGGTGGCTTACTACCACTCATCAAGATCATACCAGAGAGAGAAACTGTAGGCACAACCTAAGGAATAGAGTAATTAAAAGCATGAGCTCTGGAACCACCCTGTCTGTAGCTTTGGGCAAGTGAGTTTCCTCATCTGTAAAAGGGGGCTAACGATAGAACCTATTTCTTAGGGTTGTTGTGAGGATTAAGTGAATTAATACATGTAAAGAGCTTAAAACATTGTCTAGCAAATAGATTGACTAAGTGCTGCTTTTATTATGAAACTATGATTCTCTGAAGCTGTGCTCTCTAATATAGTAGTCGCTAGTTACCTGTGGTGATAGAGCATGTAAAATTGGGATGAGCTGTGAATGTAAAATATAATATACACCAGATCTCAAAGACTGAGTATGAAAAAAAGAATAAAATGTCTCATTTTGTCATATTGATTACATGTTGAAGTGATAATATTCTGGTATATTGGATCTATTTGGATATATTACATATGTAGTCTATAATTTAAAACTTCATATGTGGCTTACATTATATTCCTACTGGACAGCATAAATGTCTCTTCCTCATATGAGTTCACTCTAAACTTCACCCTGATATTGCCCCCCCCCCGCGACCTAGGTAGAGCTCATAACACTTCTAAAGTACACACATTACATATTTATTACTTAATCTGATACATTTTCCTCCTCCTATGCAGTAGCTTTCTCCTTTGAATAGTGGTACTCGACTGTACTTCTTTCCCTCTATTGAACTGTCCAAGCACAGTGGGATCATTGATGGTAAAAAACAAATCAGCTCTCGCTGGAGAGAACAGGCGCTGTTGGAGGAGTGAGCACAGACTGAGATATGAGTAAAACAGCCTATAATATGCTGTTGCTGCCTTCGGAGTGTAGTTCTTAGGGGGGGCTGTCTGATTATCTGCCCACTCAAGTGGAAGGAACTGATGGAACATAGAACTCTGCCCACCAGGAAGACACAACCCAGTTTTGCCTAAATTCTTTCTTTCACAAAATTACACCCATGAAGCTGAGAACTACCATGTAGATACACAGGTGATGTCAGAACTGGATATGCCTTGACATGATGGGTCCTGAGAATAATTTATGCTCTACTTATGATTTCAAGTCAGGTTAAAATTGGTTAACAGGTAGCACTATGTTATATACTTTTGAATGGACTCCATTTGCATTGCTACTAAAGACTTATTTTTAAAAATATATTTTTATTGATTTCAGAGAGAGGAAGGGAGAAGAGACAGAAACATCAATGATGAGAAAGAATCATTCATTAGCTGCCTCCTACACGCCCCCCACTGGGGACCAAACCCTCATCCCAAGCATGTGCCCTTGACTGAATCGAACCTGGGACCCTTCAGTCCACAGGCCGACGCTCTGTCCATTGAGCCAAACCAGCTAGGGCTAAAGACTGTTATTTTTAAAATAACTAGTAGACATAAATTCACCCTCAACAGTAATTTTTTAAAATCGATTTTAAAGGGAGAAGGAAGGAGGGAAGGAGGGAGGGAGGGAGGGAGGGAGGGAGGGAGAGGAGGAGGAGGA